>JAGVVM010006343.1:0-20977 GCA_019149425.1 Psidium friedrichsthalianum
AACGCTAGGCACCTACAAAGAACCGAGAGTCAAGTAAGATGGGGCTTTAGCAATAATTGAGTTCACTAGGATCACGTACACATTTGCGCTTGCCAAGCCTTGATGCTTATGGAAACACCAAGATACCGACCAACAAAGTACCTCGTGGCCCAAGAGTGAGGGAACTGGCCACGACGTACTCAACACCCATGACAAAAAAATGCAAATATTAGAACGTAACTGGTCCAAAAAAAAAAAAAAGGACTAAATTTCCCCCACACATTGCAATAGATTTATAGAACTTTTTTGGTATTTTTTTCAAAGTATCCACGTCCCTTCAGGCTGAGTAAGACCTGATGACAAACTGTACGAACTAATCTTTCACCAAAGACTTAATGCATTCGTTTTGCATATTTGAGTATCGGGTCTAGACACCATTCTTTAGTGTGCTTCGCTTGGATGACTCGTAGGTGTTATGGATATAGGATTTTTCGGAGAATAACAGAGGGTGTATTTGTTTAAGAACGTGAGCGATGGGAGGAACGGATGGCTGCCCAATAGGAAGAGGAAGGTCACAGATGTATGTGCTTGCTGCTCCTGATCGTCTTTACAGATCGGCGAGTCAGAATTCCCTGGCGAGTGGTCGAGCGGGGCCAGCAGGCGGGACGGCTATGCTATCGATTCTGTGTTACTTGGAAATGGTCACCAGATATTGTATAACCCTTTGGAAAATGCATAACCACTGTGGTTGCCGAGGCTCCTCTGTCTATTTTTTTTGAAACCTGTGCCGTCACTGCTAGTGGTAATTTAAGGGTACGTTTGGGTGGTGGCACGGTGATGGATACCACGCTTGCCCATAGATCTTTGTTTCACTCCTAAATATCGAGATTCTTTTTCTTAAAAAAAAAATAAAAAAAAGAAGCTCCGCATAATTTTTTGTCTCGAGCCTTTACCATGAAAGGTGTATATGGTAGACCTTGTTGGCAGTATACACAATGTCTGTGTCGTTTAACTAGTGATGATATAGCATATTGCCTAAGTCAGAAAGAAATAAAAAAAAAACAAACAAAAAAAAAACAAAAAACAAAAAAAAAGGTTCTATAGAGGAACATTAATGTCTTTCTGCCCCCATCTTCTTAGTAAGTTCACCATTTGTCACAAAACGATTTTTACTATATATTATTTTTCCGTAGAAAAGAAAATTTTGGTCCTGCAATCGCACGCCGACCCTCCATGGATGCCTGTCTCCCGCCTCCTAAATCCAAGTAGGGCGAACATATGGCTGGGGAAGAACACTTGACGTCTTTTCCTCCACCGCCGACTTAAATCTGCGCTTAAAAATCCATGGGGCATACGACCCAGACGTTAAAAACGCTCTCCGACCAGCCTTCACTCCATCCTTAATCCGCCGTCCTCTACCCTTCACAACATCTCTCTTCTCTCTCCTCGTCTCGTCTCATTCATCCTAATCCGGGCGTCCGAACCAATGAGGAGGCAGAAAGATCTTCCCTCTCCGATCGCTTCTGCTCTTCTCCAGGCACAACTCCGGTAAAGTAGCATACCAGTATACTGAACGGAGGAATCCAGCAGGTGCTATTCCGTTTCCTCTACTTTCCTTCTCTTCTTTTCCTTTTCTAAACATGGCATTTTTTTGGGCATTCCCGCGATCACGAGCTTAGAATCGACCATTCACATCAGCCTCCAGATTCCAAATCTACAACGGAACTACTGGAAGGTGGCCACTCACAAGCTTGCCAACCCATAGCGACGAGCTCGTCGTAGGTGAAGTGATCGAGTGGCGGGAGGTACGCGCCCCGTAATCTTTGTATTGTTATGGTGTGCAGTGCGGCAGCTTAGACCTATTTTCGGCGTAATGGGGGGGGTGAGCTCTGTCTTACTTCTGCAAACAGCGATTCCCACTGCCTCGCCACCGCTCGGGCGGTCAATTATCACAAGCTGACAACGTAGCTCTGTGCGCCCTGGGTACCTGTTCATTGTAGCTTCACATGACAAAATAAAAAGAGCGGAGGCTCTGTTTAGCCAATCCTATCCCACTAATGCTCCAGGATCACATAGACAATAATTGCCGGGCATGAGAGAGAGAGAGAAGAGCAGAGAGAGAGAAGAAATATGGGAGAGGGAGCACGAGATCGGCTCGAGATTCCTTTTGAAAGAATTTTTTAATATTTTATGGATGAGATAGCTTTTGTAAATTCCCGCACAATCGAAAAATGACAGCAGTTTGTAAATTCAACACCCCCTGTGACGCTTTTTCCTGGACACTAACTTACAGTTGTCCGAGTACAACGGGAGCCTTCAATTCAACTTGGTGACTGCCATGAAGGGTCATTGTTTGCATTTCACTCTCATTCTTTATTCTTGCCCCCTTTTTCCTTTGCCGTCACGCTTAATAGCTGGGGATTAAAATTTTGGTTTTGCTGGAGTCCCATTCTTTTGGTGTCAAAGGTACGTCTCTCTTCATCCTGTTTATTTCAGTTTGTTCGACTAGTACTGCCATATGGAGACACAGACTATGGTTGAATTTCGCTTCCGAAACGTGCTCGAAGATTTTTACTGGGTCACACGATCCTCTCTAGAGCCCGGTGAAGGTTCGGCCGGTGCCAATGGCCCTTCGACTGCAAATGACAAGACTGTAATTGACGGAAGGAATGAATTCCTTGTGAACAGGTCTCTCCAAATGGCTATGCACTCCAGGGACAGATGAAAACTGATTGAACTTCACGAGTGTCAATCTGTCCCTCTTCAATACAAGATCTTGTCAGTTGGCTATGTTCCGAGCTTTAATTTGAGTAAAATGAATAACAGAACGTATTCAAACTGCAAATTTTTTTAATGATATTGTCAGATTCTAGCACAAGCATGTGAATTATGAACTCACATGCACTCCTACCTATCTTGCTAGATTTAGTATACCAGTGACATGTTAATCTGGTGCATTTACTCAGCTCTCCGCTTCTTCTTTGGGTAAATTTCATTGTGTCACTCTAACATTGACACACAACTTGCAGGGTCTTGACTCAGTCAAACGAGACCAATAGAGACCAAAGCACAAACACATACCGGCATGTTTTTTCAGTTCTCAAGGAGTTTGACATTAACATATCACGTTTGTCACACCCCATTCCTAGCAGAATGGGACGATACAACCGTCGTGTCCACCCAAAGGACGTACTTCGAACCGCCAAATATACTCCTAAAGGTCCCCGTCCATATGATCTCACTCTATTGGCCGCTAATTGAGGACCTGAAAAGAGTAGGAAAGGAAGGAATGGCGAGGACCTGAAAAGATATGAAGGAAGGAATGAGCAACCCAACTTAGTGAGTAGTGTGTATTTTTTTTTTCTAAGCAAATCGAGCCACCCACTATGCATTTTTACAAAATCACAACTAAACTCAATAATGCCAAATTCGATCGATATCATATGTACAATCACACATATAGTATTTCCTTTCAGCAGAAATTTGTACTCATAAGGTCAAAATACCAAGTAAGTATGTGGTCACTAAATAGCAAAATAATGAAATACACATTATTTTCAAATACGGGGTTTGTATACATACATACCAAAGCGGGTTATGTCTTTCCATAGAAACTTTATGCAGATCAGAAATCTTCATCTATTCAACACCTCGAATAAATATCAATGATCTATTCCATGATCAACCTCATACATATCAAACGTCAATGGTCAATCCATCGACTAATCTCAAATCTCATGTCAATGGTCCATTCAACTAACCAAACAATGCTCAATACTAACATGGTCACGACACATTGCCTTGTGCAATACCATCCAAGATTCTCTCCTTTTTCAAGGTCTTCACCTATTATCAACTGGTAGCTTAGCCTAGAAGGACATTCTGACAGTATGCATACTCCCCCCACAAATCTCACAACATCATCATTCACACATCCCAACCAAATTCTAAATTAATATCACAAAACGGTTTCACAGAGCATTTTATAATCTTTATTCATAAAAAAAAATACATTTCATAACCAAACATAAAAATTTCATAACTCACTCATCCGCCATAAATACTTGTCGTAAAGCATGTCTCAAATCATTTTAGAACTCATTCCATAACACGTTCGTACTTATTCACCTATAAATAAAATATATATAAACTTTCACAACACTTTCGTAACACATTTAAACCATTCACAATCAAAATGAATAACCTTTCACAATTCATTTATACACACTTCTGAAACCATTTCAAATAACAATAGAGTAGCAAATGCCTAATTAGAAGTTATGCATCAATATGCTATGAACATCATTTTTCCTTTTAGCCAAAATCACACTTGCACGTAATACATCTCATACTTTTCACTTTTCAAAATATTAGTTTGCAATTTAGAAAAGGGGTAGCACCACTCACATGGGGAAGTCGAAAACCAACCTACAATGGTTACTTGATCTGATGCACTTATCTCCTATCAAATAATTGAAAACGGTATCAAAAATTGAGCAAAACAAGATTCTAACGAGTGACTTAAACAAACTAAGTCTATTCATCGATACAACGGTACCTACACGCCAATGGAAAGCTCATCCATAGCGAAAACTCATTGTTGTCCGATATTATAGCTCACGCGCTGAAATCCTTCCTATAACATCCTCCTCTGAACTCCGGGTCAAAAATAGTCCATAGGAAGCTCGTTGAAGTAGTACAAGACTCCCAACATAGTCGACTAAAAACTATCCAGAAATAGATGAAATCAGCCCAAAGTGTACTGTTTGCTACTGTGAGGTACGTGCCCTAACTCAAAAAATTCATTCAGGACAAATTATAAGCTCAAATCAAGTTCCGTTAACTTCCACGCCTCCGCAACACTCTAACCTTTCATTCCTACGTATAACGCTGCTTGACAACCATGCCATTGAACCGTGCAGCTCAAAATCAACCAAACCTCGAATATGTGCTGTAATTTCGATTTTTTTTTTTGAATAGACGAATTGAGATTTTGATTATTTATCTGGTGTTGCAATTCACATGTAAAAAGACTTCGGATCAAGAAAAAATGAGAATTTTCTTCTTTTTCTCTCTCTTCCTTTCCCCTTCATCGGCGAGCTCCCATCTGCTTTAACCCGTCGATTGCATGGCTAGTTCAGCAGTTTGTGCTGAAAAGAACTTTGTTACACCATTTTAGCTGAGACATTTATTTCCTCACTACAAGAAAAATGGTGAAAAATTTTTCCATTCCCTCTTGAATTTTTGCAAATTTGGTTCCTTTTTAATATAAAGAGTGTGCCGGTTTATTGACTATATCCGAAGTTAGTGACCCTGATCCACCTATTTAGAGATTTAAAGATAAACAAACATGCCCCAGATTGTGGTGTAACTTATCTTTATGGTGAAAGAAATCACGAACCCAACGAAAGCAAGTAAAAAAATTCTCCATGGGCATTATCCGCGTAGAATACTGCCCATGGGTTTTCCCCCTCCATCAGCTTGGCTTCCAAGTATACTGGTCATATATTCTTTACCTCAATCAATTTTTCCTTTATCTAGTTTGAGTAATCCTTCCTCGGCAAGTAAAGCCTATGTTTCCATCCTCAAAATATATTGGAGAATTTGGTCCTAAGCATGATCTTAAATTGTTTCGTCTGAACTCTGAGACGTAAAACACAGAGGTATTCCCCACCTTATAGGGAGGAAAATATTTGTTTGACAATTAGGGGTACAGGGCATGCAGGAACGAAATGTTAAAATAAGGAATCCATCCGTGGAGCCTGCCGTCCTATATATCAAACGGATAGGCCGAGCCCTTGTAGTAGGAGAGAAACTTTTAGCATGGATCCTTCACTGCTTCCCCCTATTTTTGCAGAAAATCTCGTATATCCTTGTTGGAGCTCCTCCATTGCCACGCGTGCGCCCAGAAGTGAACATTGACTCGATGTTATTCTTTCTATTCTACTGGTCAAATAAAGAGGCTGAGTCTCGAAATTACCAATGCATCTGCTCAACGTCGATCTAATTAATATACAAACTATATGTAATGCTCCTAATATTTATATACAATTTACTAATATTTTGTTTTGGAGCCGTGCTCGATTCAAATTTCTATCCAATAAATGACTAAATGGGTCCCAAAGTTATTTGGACCTACGAAATCTAAGTGAACCCATCCTCGATCTTGATTAAGAGTTTGTCTATCGAACTAAACAATTAGAAGCAAGAGAACTTCAACTGAACCTAAAAAAACTAAGCATGAAATCGTGATATTGGATGAAACAGAAAAAAAAAAATAGACGAAGAAATCACATTTTATTTTATAATATCCATGACTAGTATTGACGATAATGATAGCATATATTTAAACAATCGACTAACTAAGACTTTAACAGGGTATACACAAATAAATTTATATGCACGTCTCATAAATTCTAAACTTGAGGAACATGTTTTCTTCGTGATAAGGAACATGTTTTCCATGGAAATCATTAGTTAGCTTTTATTTATTTAGTGGTTTAGGGAAAGTGATTTCTTCTTATTAGAAGGAGAAGTAGTTTTTCTCTAATCTATTTTTTTTTCAATTCATGGAAAATGTTTTTTGTAAATTGTTAGTTTTTTTTGCCATCTAAAAATCAAAGTTGAAAAATGATTTTCACAAATGGTTCTCCTTCAAACAATGGATCTTAAATTAATTATTTTTTCATTTAAAAACAACATCCTTGACCATGATTAAGAGATTTGCTAATCGAACTAACCATTAGAAGCGGGAGACTTCAATTGAAGCTAAAAAAAATTGAGCACGAATTTACAAAATTAGATGAAACAGAAACAGGAATTCACACAAAGAAAATTCATAGTTTCGAAGTAATATCCCATGATTAATATTGAATGAATAATGATTGTATAACATTTAAACAAGGCACTACTAAGACTTAATAGGTTATACACAAAATTAATATTAACACCTCTCATAAGTTCTAAATTTGAGGGTGCATTTATTTTACTGAAAATTTCATGATAAAGAAAAAAATATTTTCCATAGAATCATTAGTTCATTTCATTTATTTAGTGATTTAGGGAAAGTGATTTTCTTCTTGTGGAAAGAAAAGTGGTTTCTTTTCTTCTAATCTAATTTTTTTTTTGTTTCTAGCAATATCACCTAGAGGAGTGGGATGAATAGGTGATTCTGAATAGTCGAATTTTGAATCTAAATGTGGAATTTAAATAGATTTAAATAAGAACAAATTAATCTTAATAGCAAAACGTGGCAAAAATGCTAAGCAAAAAAAAAAAAAGAGTGTAGAACAAAAAGAATTACACACCAGATTATAGTGGTTCAGCTTTAGCAAGCCTATGTCCACTTTTCCATGATGACAGTGATTGCCTGGATCCACTATAAATCATTGAAAAGTTACAAGAGATGTCACACAGTTTACTCTTACAAGAAACCTCTCAAAGATGAAATATTTCGCTCTAGAGAACAAGAGAATGTAAATCAAAATAACTCACAATTTGGAATTCGTTAGTTCTTCACTTCTTTCGAATAGTCACCTATTAATCTCCTTTATATCCTTTGACCTTGACTAGCCATTACCAAGTCCCTTCAAAGGGATCGCTCCTCAATCGCTAATTGATCAATCCTGATTGAAAGAATCTACATTTGGGAAGATTAAGTAGCCATTGGAGTAGAGTTTGAACCATTTAGATTCAGTCGCCCATACAACCAAATCTTAGTTTCCATAAATAGAGTTAAATAAAATCTCTAGGATATCTTATTCCTAAAAGGTAATATCCAATCAGTGATATTCTCCTGATTTAATGGGAGAATAATCTTGTCAATCAAATCTTACAACTTCTATAAAAGTCGTGCCCAAATCAGTAACATGCCAAACGTGGGTCTTTAGAATTTGATATAATATATATGATATATATATATTATATATATATATATATAGTGTAAAATCTGAACATTATTCAGAAGCAGTTTTTAGAAAAAAAAATCTTTGACTCTAAACAGACTAGAACAGTGCTCCGAGCTTCAGTAAAGTCCATACTGACATGTCAACATAAGTCTTCTCAAGATATAGTCCTTCGGAGGCAACATCTTCCTCCATCTGAATAACATACTTTGACTATATCAGAAGCATAAATATGTGACAACCACACCTTGAGTTTTGAACGCCATAGTTGGAAGATATGAGCTTTTGTGTCACCTGTTTATTCCTACAATATAGTTTATTGACATCAGCTAGATTCATTCTAGAAAGAAATTTTTTTTTTCAAAATCAAGATATTCAAAAGAAGATTTTCTCAACATTTTCAATTCAAGGAAAACATTTTCCATAAACTGATTAGTTTTCCATCTAAAAATCAAAAGTTGAAAAGTAGTTTCCCCGAAAGCGGTTCTCTTTCAAATAAGCGAGGCCTTAGTTAGCTATTTTTCATCTACAACAATTGAAATTCACTTTCCAAATTTAAATAGAATTACATTTCCTCCTTCAAGCATGTGTGAAACTCAAACTAAACTAGGCTCTTCTAGTTCTCACCATCTCTACCCCATTGCTAGTCCACTTTCCAACCGGAGTTCAATCTTGGGCAGTCCTTGACGGAACCAATCCGATTCTTGATTCCAATTTTATGGCAATAGTGGTCCAGTTCAAGTTCTCTAGATGGAACTAGACTGAACCAACACTATTTTTGTTTTTTGGTAAACTAAGAGTGTATTGAACAAAAAAAAAAGGTGCAAATTACAAGACAGCCCCAACCGCACAATACACGTGGTCACTTAAAAGCAAGGGCCGTCTGGGTAGAGTAAAATATATACAATTAAGAAGGCCAAAATAAACAGCCAAAAGGACAAGGACCAGCAAAATCAAAAGTCAATCGAGAAGATAGATATAGTAATGCCCCAGCTGATTTGCAGCTTGTGTTTTGATGGGTGTCATCGACATGTTTGATGAGTAACGCTTTGGTCCTTGACTACTTTTTCGAGATGTACTTTATAGCCGGTAGGATAAATCTTTTGTCGCGGAAGAGATATATGGTTCCTTAACAGGTCCAAATGATTATGACACAAAGCACCAAATAAAAATCTAGCCATGTATTAGTGGAAAACGCTAGTTGCCATATATGTGTAACACCCATTAGAGGATATCCGCCAAGTAGAATTATGCTATAACCAGGTTACACGAGGCGGCCCAAAATAGAGGAAGGGCACTATATAATGGCCAAGCAAAGAAGAGATGGTTCATAAATCCCCGTGACAACCACAAATGCACAAACACCATTTAGAATTCTATATATTTATGCAAAATAACCTGAATTGGAGGCCTGTTGAGGGTGACAAGCTAGAGAAGAAAAGAGTGACGAGGAATGATATGATAGGTCCCAGATAAACGGAGTGCCAAGCACAGCTTGCCCTCTGCTCAAATATAATCCCAGGCCATGGCAATGGAGAAAACCCTAGAGGGATGATCAAGCCATAAATCCCATCATAGTTCCCAAAGATAAGCGGGGGAGGCTCAAATCAAGATTCATTGGTCATCGTCGTGTGTGAAGGGTAGTGAGCTGTGAATAGGAACTCATACACTGTGGCCTTTTGAGAGGATGCCAAATCGATAGATTTTCATATCAATGAAGATCTTGTATAGAGGCCCCTTTGGGTGCCATGAGTCAAAACCAAGAGGAAACACGGCAGCACCATTGCGAACTCGCCAATGGAAGGGTGGTTGATAATCCTATGAAGAGCGGATCTTTCTTCCAAGGCCCACGAAACAAACAGTCAGTCTAATGGCAACCCAAAAAGGGTCCCGCTATGCTTAAGCATGGGCTGCCCGATTGCAGTCAGACAGTTTTACGAATACCAAGACCCCATCCTCCTTAGGGAGACAAGTATCGTCCCAAGAAACTTGACAATGCCAACACCTAAGGTCATGCCTTTGCAGAGAAACCACTTGAGAATCCGCTGAATGCAGTAGCACTGACTTCGAAAAGAATAAAAACACACTTGCTCACGAATACATGAATAGCATAAAGAACAGATTAGGTAAGTTGTAAGCAACTATGAGGAAAGAAACGATAGACCAAGATGGGCTCTAGTGGTAATAGAATTAACCAATGAATTGCAGTCAAACCTTCGCAAGCCTTGACGCAATATAGGGTATACCGGAGAGGCAAAGAGCCTTCTTGGAATCAAAGAGAGGAGAGGAGCTATTGATGAAGTTCTACCCGAGCCCCTTGTGCATAAAATCTCTCTCTTGGTCGCATTGGAAATAAACCCAAACCAGCTAGAAAACTTATCCAATCACACTTTCAACAAGGAAATAGAGAAGGTTTGCCTCAGCAAAATATAAGGACATCATCTGTGAAGAACAAGTGCAAAAGATGAACGGCTTTTCACCTCAATAAAACTTAAAGTCTAGTAGTCGAGTTTGGATATTGAGAATGCCAAGAAGATCTTCATAACCAAGGTAAATAGATAGGAGGACATAGGATCACGTTGGTGACACACGTCGTCCGCTAGAGAAACACCTATGAAGTTCCCATTGATAGATATAAAGAACTTTAGAGTATGAACACAATGAGCTTAGTGAACGTATCGAGGAAGCCAAAGGCTTGCAAGACCATCAGTAGAAAGTTCCAATCCACGATAATACCTATACCTTTTGGAAGTTTACTTTGATGGCACATTTTGGCAGATAAGGGTCATGGTGAAATCCACAGAAGAGCTCCTGAGCAAGCAAAATATTGTCACTGATGTGTGTGTCCTCTAACAAAGGCGTTTTGAAGGGGGTAGATTAGAGTAGGTAGAATACAAGAAATCTTGTTAGCCATTATCTTTGTGATACACTTGTAGATGGCAATACAGCAAGCAATTGGTCTAAAGTCATTCATGGAAGTGGCGTTAGGCACCAGGAGATAATGTTGGCATTGGTTTCTCGAAGTAAAACATCTTGTATCAAAGAAGTCCTAAATAGCCAAGATCACAACGGGGTCGATGTTGTCCCGAGTGGCTTTCAAAAATTCAACATTAAACCCATCAAACCTCTGAGCCTTTCCAGAAGCCAACAAGAACATGGTGTCACTAATTTCAGTAGCAGAGATAGGCTGCGTTAAGTAACCGAAACTGATTGTGTTCAAGCGGGTGTTCAATGACAGACCTGATGTCTTGGACAGAAGGTCAAGCAGTGAAGTCTGAGGGAGCCAGCAAGCGTTCAAAATAGGATCGATATGCCGTTATACAGAGGCTGGTTCAGCCAAAATAACACCAGTGCTGTCAACCACGGAGAGAATTATGTTGCAATGCTTTCTTTTATTGATAGAATGATGAAAGTATTTGGTTTAAGATCCCCTTTCTTAAACCATTGTATCCGAGACTTTTGCCTATAAAACACTTTCTCTTGAAGATGACGTACAGAGAAAGTCTGATGCTGACTGAAGCGACATTGCTAACACTTAACATTTGTCTTTTTTTGTTAAGTAGCCCTTTATGGCCCTTCATATGCTATAATAATGTATAATCTATAAGAAATTCCCATCAGTCGACGCGGGATCTCAAACTTGGGCTTTGTTTTGTCTTAAAAGGAAAGAGACAACTTGTCTCCATCCTCGCGTATCGATATGGGATCTCGCACTAGGGCTTTGTTTTGTTTCTTCCACCCGCAAGAAAAAAAAAAAAGCATTCTGCCTTGTTGACTTTTAAACTATTTAGAGAACGAAGGTGGCCATTATGCATCATAATCTGGGTTCGAAGAACCAGGCCGAATCGATAGGTTCTAGAACTCGACCAATCCTTATTGGTCTGATTCGCAGTTCTAAAATTTTCAAATTGGGAACCAAAGGATTGGTTCTTGGTTCTAGGTTGCTCGTCGCCATCTCCACCTGTATTGCTCAACCTGAGGATGAACAACTACGCGATTAACCTAAAATAAGATTTAGGCTCCATTTGTTTGGTAGAAAATAACTTCTCGAAAAATATTTTTTGGATTTTCTAGCATTTGGGGGTGGAAAATAAGCTAATCCCAAAAAACATTTCCCCCTATGGAAAAACAAAAAAAAACTCTTTCAAAAGTGGGGAAATGTGAGAGGAAAACATTTTCCTCTTTTTGAGAAGAGGAAAACATTTGCTCATCTTTCTTTCATCCTTCATTCAATTTTTTTTTCTTTTAATAGTTCTGTAACTTTCTTTTCATTTTTATTATTTCTTGAAATTCAAAAATTTATTTTTTCTATTTTGTCGAATAAAAATTATTTAAATTTTTAATTATTTTTTAATTACTTTCTCTAATTTTTTCCATCCTTCTTCTTAATGGTTTCTTCATCTAGCCAGTCCCTGACCATAGCAATGGTCATTGATTGACCACAGGTGAGGCCAGACCAGGCCTGGCCAACCCAAAGCAAGGCAAAGCTAATCGGATCTAACTCGGTCTTGAGTGAGAAAGGCTCACCTCACCAGATCTAGCGAGCCTCGGCATCGCTCGAGGCTTGGCTCGAGCTAGCAAGTGAAGCCTCGACGTCGCTTGAGGCTTGGCTAGAGCCAGTGAGAGAAGGCTTGGTATCGCCAGCTTCGAGCGATGTCGAGCCTCACTTGCTCGAGGCCAAGCCATATTCAATGACACAGAGGCTTTGGTCTCCATCGATGTGGCTCAGCCTTAGTTCGCTAGCCTCCAAAGAGGCAAGAGGAGGTCGGGCCTCGCCTATGCTAGGATGGGGGATGGTCTTGAAACCAAATGCTCTTTGGGTGAGAGTTTGTCGGTCAAAGAAGTATGTAAAGGAGTCAATCAATAGGGAAAGCTCATATGGCATAGATTAGTGCATGGAAGAAAGAGAGTATGTGCTTTGACATCCTACCACCTAGTCACACTAGTGAATAGAAGTACCAAGATTGAAGATTATTGCCTCTGCTAAGGAAACCTCCAGATCAACAAGTCTATTAATTAGACCAGTCTACTGGGCAGTTATCAAGTAAAGAAAGGTAGGCCATGCAAGGATTGAAAGTAACAAGGTTCAGTCAAATATAGTATAGTGCGCTTAGGCTTCTAGTAGCACAAAAAATAGACAAATTATTATGCTAGTTCACTCTATAAGACCTAGCAGTGACTAACTGATAAAGAAACCCTAAAAAAGAAAGAAGAAAAATAGAGAAGAAAAAAATTAAAGAAAGTAATAAAAATAAAATAATTGAGAATTTAATTTTATTCAAAAAATAAAAATATAATTAAAAATTCTGACTTTTTAGGAAAATCAATTCATTGCCAAACGATGGAAATCGTTTTCCAATTAGTTTGTAAGTTGCACCCAAACACTGGAATATGGTCATTTCTTGGAAAATGTCATTTTAGAAAAGTTTTTCAAAATATCACATTTTCTGTGAAAGAAAGGGAGCCTAAGAAAGGAAGAAAAACTCCCAATTATGAAAAGGAGCCTGTAGCTATGAAAAGGAGCCTGTAGCTCTATTGCCAATGATGAGCCTAGATGCAAACACAACTCATGCTATTGTGGAGATTTAAGCAATAGATCGACATACTAATAGAAAGGATGTCAAAGCTTCATTCCTAATTAACTTGGCTACTGTAAGGAGATCAACGACAATCCGAATAATATCGAATTAGCATAGCAAAAAAAAGCAATCTCCCCTCTGTGCAAACCTAATAGGAAACGATATAATAGAGCAATATATCTGGTAAAATAACAAGCACCCATGAACACAAAATTTTACATGGAAAATCTCCCGATATGAGGAGATAAAAAATCACAGGACCGGAGTCCGCCCAAAAACTTCATTATCAACGATTGGATAGACAATGTTCTTCTCTAGTTAATACTAGAGGTAATAGTAAGCAAACACATCAAGAACACCATTCTTGGCAAACACGTGAATTCACAAGAGATCAAGGAAAATCTCACAAAAAACACAGGTTTTGTTCTACCCCCATGAAAACCTGATGAAAGAAGATCCATATGAAAATCAATACTTATAGATTGAGAAAAATGTGTCACGAGTAACGGACCACGGATCGACCTCTGATGTCAGCTTGATGAAAATCGGACAGTATCTCTTCAAATTTCTTCACTCGTTCTCTCTTGCTATTACATCTAAAAAAGAACGTCTTTTTTGCGCTAAGTCATAAAGAGTAGCGAGAAACTATATTTCTCCATATTATTATTATATGAGCTCAAGCCTAAGGCTTGCAATTCATTGGGCTTCCACACATGGAAGTGAAACCCAGCCAACAAATCCCCCTCTCATGATGATGTGGAGGATTCACCACCCCCACACACTCGGCAAATTCAAGCTTCTCTCTTGGTAGAGTCTTTGTCATCATATCGGAACTATATGATTCGTATGAATTTTTTCAAGTTCCAGTAACTTCCCATCTGGAACATCCTTATCCAATGATATCTAACATCAATATCTTTCGATCTAGAATAAAAAAAGAATTTTTACCAAGATGAATCGCGCTTTGATTATCACAAAATAACACATACCTTTTGTGCCTGAAACTAAGTTCTTCCAAGAACTTCTTTAGGCACAGCAACTCTTTACTGGCTTCAGCCGCTGCAATAAATTTTGCTTTGATTGTAGGAAGTGCAACACAATTTTGCACTCTTGACTTCCATGACACAACCCCACCGCAAAGGAAACCAAACAACCAGAAGTAGATTTCCATGTATTAATATCTTCGGCCAAGTCAGAATCAGTGTACCCAACTAATTCTATCTCCCGATCCCGAAACTAAGTTTCAAACTTGAAGTTCCCCAAAGATAATATCTCATGATCCACTTTACCGCATTCTAATGCTCTTTTTCTGAATTTGACAATAGTGACTAACAACGCCAACTGCATGCGCCAAGTCTGGCCTTGTACATGTCATCGCATACATTAAGCTTCCCATAGCTGAGGCATATGGAACACTTTCCATGTCTTTCTTCTCTTTATCAATTATAGGATTTTGCTTCGTGTTCAACTTAAAGTGGGCAGCAAGAGGAGTGCTAACTACTTTAGCCTTGTCCATGTGAAATTTCTAAATAACTTTTTCGATATACTTCTGTTGCGATAAGAACAACTCTTTAGAATTTCTGTCCCAAGTAATTCTAATACCAAGAATCTATTTCATCGGGCCCAAGTCTTTCATGGCAAAAGACTTGCTCAACTATTTCTTCAACAGCTCAACTCGTGAAGCATTTCTGCCAATAATCAACATATCATCACGTGAAGTAACAGAATAATAAAGTCACCATCAGAAAATTTTTGGACAAACACACAATCATCCGAGGAAGTTTTCTTATAGCCTTGCTCAATCATAACTGACATAAACTTTTTATACCACTATCTCGACGCTTACTTTAGGCCATAGAGATCTTCTTCACTTATATACATACTCCTCTTTTCCTTTCACTTTGAAACCTTCTGGCTGTTCCATGTATATCTCTTCCTCCAAGTTTCATATAGAAAGATTGTTTTGACATTCATTTGTTCAATTTCTAAGTTTAGGCTAGCTGCCAAGCCTAAAACCACACGGATAAAATACATTTTACCACCGAAAAAAATATATCATCAAAGTCGATACCCTTTCTCTGACCGAATCCCTTAACAACCAATCTAGCTTTGTAATGTGGTTATAAACTATGTTCCTCTTGCTTCAACCTGTATATCCACTTATTCTTTAAAGCTCTTTTGCCTTTAGGCAACTTCATCAACTCACAAGTATGATTATCATAAAATGACTGCATTTCATCCTTCATGGCATCAAATCATTTGCTTTTGCACTCATCTTCTATTGCTTCTACATAACACTCTGGTTCACCTGCATCAGTCAATAATATATATTCATTTGCAGAATATTTGGTGAAAAGTCATCAATCTCTAACAGATCTCCAGGTTGGAACATCTAGTGGAACACATAATGGAGCTTTCTAGTTCAGGAACAACTTAATCTGTCTCAACATGTTCCGAGACATGTGCATTATTTGGAATATTTATTTTCGATTGCTCCTCATCAACCTATGTAGGAACATGTGTGTGAGGAACTAGATCCAAGTCAATCAAATCATCACTAACCTGTGATGCTGAAATCATCTCTGATTTCTTAATATCCTCTATTATCTGATCTTTTATAGACACAACATCTTGCTTCTTATAACTTCTTTCTCAACTAGATCGTAGAACTTATAGCCTAACATATCTTGTTCATAGCTAATGAATATGCATTATCGTGTTTTCACCTCAAGTTTAGATCTCTCATCTTTGGAAATATGCTCAAAACCCTTGCACCCAAAGACACACAAATAATTATAAGAAACATATTTTTCTGTCCAAACTCTATCAAGAACATCAAATTCTAAAAGAACACATGGGTAAGATTTAATACATGTGCAACTATACTTAAGGCTTCACCCTAAAATGATCTCAGTAGTTTGATTGTGAAAGCAAATATCTTACTTGTTCAACCAATGTCCCTATTCATTCCCTCAGCTAAGCCATTTGACCGAGGTGTCTTGAAAGGCGTTTTTTGATGTCGAATACCCTGTTGTTTGCAATATTCATCAAAAGATCCAATATACTCTCCTCGTTATCGGTTCTGATGCATTTCAACTTCTTTCCAGTTTATCTCTCAACTGAAGCCTGAAACTGCTTAAAAACATCTAATACTTGATCTTTAGATTTCAAGGTATAAACCTAAAGTCTCCTTAAATAATCATCTATGAAAGTAACAAAATAAAGAGAGCCACCAAGTGATTTTGTCTTCATATGACCACAAACATCAGAATGCACTAAGTTAAGTACACTTGAATTTCGAAGGAGGGGAGCTTTTAAATACAACTCTGTTTTCTCGATAAACAGTGAGCACACTTCTTCATTGCTGAATTTTTCATTCTAAAAGGAGCTTCTTCTTGGACAATACTGACAAACCTTTCTCACTAATGTGACAGAGCCTCTTGTGCCATAGCCCAACTGTCTCTTCATTGTCTACTGCATTAATTTTGTCTGTGGATAATTTTGCCTGCATAATATACAACGAAGAACATTTGTTGCCTCTAGCCACAATCATGGAACCTTTAGTAAGCTTCCATCTACTGTCATTGAAGGTGTTGCAATATCTCTCATCATCCAACCTTACCTATAGAAATTAAATTCAAACGAATATTAGGTATATGCTTAACATTATTCAATACTAACCTCACGCCATTATCGTCTCTAGCCACATATCATTGATGCCTAAACTTCAGCCAGCCCATTATTTCCCATCTTCACAGATCCAAAGTCACCTACCATGTACGATGTAAAAAAATATCTACGAGTTGTAGCGTGAATAGATGTACCACTATCGATTACCCAACTAGTCTCATGACATACAAGATTTAATGTATCACCATTAAAAACAATGAGAAAAGAAAGTGTAGCAACACGATTGTCATCGTTGTTATTATCACTTTTCATCTCTTTATTTTTCTCTTTCTATTTTTCTCTTTCAATTGACGGCAATACCTTTGGATATGTCCCTTCTCATGGTAATAATGACACTCAATATTTGCAAATTTATTAGATTTGCCTCTACTTTTATCTCGACTCTTATCTCTGTTTCACGAACCTCGAGCCTCACTTCTTTCCCTTTTTCTCAACAACCAAGGCATAGAATGTGAAGAGGATCCTGTGTCTTTCTTCGCATCTCTCCAATTCAGAATACTGTTCTGGCCAAATCCATGGTAATCTTACCATTAGGGCTGAATTAGACAAAGACGGTCGAAACGTTTTCCCTTGAGTCTGGCAAAAGTAGTAAGCAACCATAGCGCTTTGTATCTCATCATCAAACTTGATCCCATCGCAGCGAACTGATTTAATAATTCCTTGAAAAGAATTTAAATGGTTAGTCAAAGGAGTACCATCATGATATCGCAAAGCCATCATCTGTTTTATCATAAATAACTTGTTATTCCCAATCTTTTGAGCATATAACTGTTCGAGCTTAGTCCACAAACTACGTGCATGTATTTCGTAGTGATATGGTTCAAAACATTATCATCCACCCACCGCCTAATGTAACCACAAACTTGATGATGAAATATACCCCATCAACATCATTTTATTCTCAGTTTTCTCATCAGCAAACACGGACAAATAATAATCCTTTACATATAAAAGGTCTTCCATTTTGTTTTTCAAACATAATAATTTGAACCATTCATTGTAACCATTCTACTATATTCGTTTCCATCATTTAACAGAAGGCACAAAAATATTCAACAAGAACCAATGCTCTAATATCACTTGTAAGGAGATCAACGACAATCCGAATAATATCGAATTAGCATAGCGAAATAAAGCAATCTCCTCTCTTGTGCAAATCTAATAGGAAACGATATAATAGAGCAATATATTTGGCAAAATAACAAGCACCCATGAGCACAAAGAATTTTACATGGAAAATCTCCCGAATGAGGAGATAAAAAATCACGGGACCGGAGTCCACCCAAAAACTTCACTATCAACTAGAGGTACATAGTAGCAAATACATCAAGAACACTATTCTTGACAAAACACGTGAATCCACAAGAGATCAAGGATAAATCTCGCAAAAACGCAGGTTTTATTCTACCCACGAAAAACCTGATGAAAGAAGATCAAGATGAAAATCAAACCGATCAGATTGAGAATAATGTTTCGGTCGTCAGGTATCGACCAGATCGACCTCTGATGTCAGTCAAGGTGTCGCCAGTAATAGGGACCCGGATCGACCTCTGATGTCAGTTTGATGAAAATCGGACAGCACTCTTTCCAGATTTTCTTCACTCTTTCTTCTTTTGCTATATGTCTGAAAAGGAACGCCTTTTTGCGGCTATATCATAAAGATAGTGAAAAACCATATATCTCCATATATATTATTATATGGGCTTAAGCCTAGAGGCTTGCAATTCATTGGGCTTCCTCCACATGGGAGTGAACCCAGCCAATAGCTACAAAGTAACAAAGATAAGAGGCAAGTTGAAGCTTCACTTCAAAGTTGGACTTAAATAAAAGAAAATCCATGTCCAGCAGAACACACGCCTCTCCCTCCTATAAGAACTCATAAGGATATCTATGAAAAAAGGCCATTCAAAATCTTTCTTTCCCGATGACTTGTCGGGAGCCTCCATGGTTGCGGCTCCCTGTTGGATTGCCATATTGCATTTGGTCCGGAGCTTGAAGGATTACCTGACAAATGCCCGTACTACTTAATGAGACAAAAGCATGGAAAACGCCCACAATATGAAGTACGATATGCTATAAGTCATCTTCCCCTTATTCCTTTGTTCACCGAAATTATTCGAGTCCAGGATATAAGTGCACTCCTAATTGTTTTGGGATTCGCTCATCATATAGGAACATACCAAAATAGCATATTAGAATTATCAGTAGGTCCATGTGATTAAATTAAGTAAAAATGCTTATTAAGCAATAACTTCCAAGCACTCACCACGTTGACGTTGCTAAAAAATCCTCAGATGGGGGTCGACCAGTAAACCAAGAGTTTCGTACATCGAGTCATAGACGCTATTTGTAATTCTCCTAGAGCTGTTACCAGACATAAAGAACATGAGAGGCAAAATGAACATAAAATAGTGGAAGTTATCTCAATTGAAATGCTCCTATACATCGAAACTGTTATGCGTATTAAACACATACCCTTGAGGTATGAGAAAACTACTATTTAGCAGGGTCCCCAAAAATCAGCCAACGTTGAGATTGTTCTTGAGTGATTCCATCCATCTTCATGATCCACACTGAAAATATCTTACTTAGCATCCTAACCAACATTTGGGTATGAAATGAATCAATAACCATAATATATTTAGACAGCCTGATATAATTATTATTAATGAGAAAGTTTACCCGCAAATTTTTAGCAGATAAGGACGACGAATGTCCTTCCTCACAGATACCATCACGAATTCGAGACTCCTTTCCCTTTCTTGCTAAATTTTTGTCCAGAAGGGCTCACATTAGTCAATAAAAAGAATGAAATAACGAACTAAAACATTGCTATTTATGAGTTAGATTAATAGAAAAAACTACCGCACTATAGTTGTTCATTGTTCTCAAATTATTCGCATTACCAATAGAATAATCACACCATCCTGGTTTTATGTTGACTGATGTATGTCAAACATCAAGAAAAAAAATTATTAGTCTGGACAGCTAGAACCAAAAAAAAAAATAGTCTGGACTTGAAAAGAAATTGTAGTTTTGCCATTTGTGGGTTCATTGTCCTGTGTTCAGAGTTGGGATAATGGAGGAGCTTCATTAGAAAATCCAAGCGGACTAGTAAACGAAACCCAAAAGTAAGTCAATGCCGTACCATTAAAGAACTCCGTAATGTAGAATGATACACAACAAGTGCAGTTTATGGGAAATGAACGAGATCTAGAAAGGTTCCCGAACAGTAATGGAGTATGAACTAGGTGTAGATACCCTTGAGGTATGGATGAGTACAGGAGGCAAGCACATTATGCCAGTGCCAGCATCATTAACAAAACTTTGCACAAATGGTGCTCTCGTTAACTTATTGATAAGATGCTGAATATTGAGACCTAGATTCAAAAAGCATAAGGGAGATTAACAACGATAAAGTGCATACATCAAATAATTTTTGTCATGCCTCTGATTATTTCTATTACTTGCACATATAAGGGAAGCAACACAAAACATAAGCAGTCAAAAAGGAAGGATTGGCATTACAAGTTTGAATCGACTAGAGCTAACCAGGACGGCCTAAATGACCTTACTATCAACATCAGTGTTAACCAAACAAAAACTATCAACATCAGTGTCAACTAAAGTTTTCTTTTTTTTTTTTAAGGAAGGCTTCATGCTTTTCTATTGCAAAGAGTGCACAATTCACAAAATCACAAACTGAAAAGCCTTATATATCGGACTATTTTATTTCATGAAGATACAAATGCTCAATAGGTGAAACAATAAATGAAAAAATGAACTGCAAGATAAACGAAGTCTGACCCAATCATCATCGAGTTT
>JAGVVM010006344.1:0-24953 GCA_019149425.1 Psidium friedrichsthalianum
TTCGACTGAATCCATAGTGCAAAAATTGGAAAATAGCTCCAAAGGTGGAGATGCCAGCCACACTAAACTACTTGGCCTATTCAAATAGACAGATTGATCTGTGAAGGAATTGAAGGCAATCGATGTTATGAGCAGATCAGAGAAATGCAAAAGCTCAATAGGACAAATTTCTTGGAAGAGTGTAGTTGTCTATGAAGTATTGGATCAGGTTCACAACTAGTGAGTTCTAGACCTAAAAAACTGAGTGCAACTTTTTTTGCATCAGATTGACCCACTTTGGACCAGAATAAGAAATTCACATTCACTTAAATAAGCGCCTCAAATTTTGAACCCCTGCCTTAGTCTGTTAGCTTTACTTTTATCAGTTTGAATTTACACTTTCCTGAAAAAAGTAGCTTCCACCGCTGTTGACTTGTTTTAATTTCCACACAGTGAGCCCAGAGGCACAAAAAGACATAAATGTTCTTGCAGATGCATGATTGGTCATGAAGTTACAGATCGAATTATTTCTAAAATGAAGCCATTGGGTTGCCTTGATATCCAATTGACCAAATGCTAATGACAGGGAACTCTCCTATGATTACAGGAATACCGGAATAAAACAGCAGACTGTTTTCAATCTCTTCCTGGTAAGATAGCAGGAAAAAAAACCCATCAGCTATATGGTGCCACCAAAGAAATTATAAGTGACATGCTTTTGGATGTCTAATAACTCATCCAGGAAGAAAGGTCCCAATTTCCAATCAGCAAAGTTTTTCATAATTACACTAATTCTGCCGAAAGGTATTTTGATTAAGTATACACTTTGGGGCTGAACTGATAATGATTGACACAATGTAGCTATTACAGAACATATGAGAGTTCGGTATAAGATTTCAACCAGAAGTCAGGGTAGAGCATATGTCAGATCCCTACAAAAATGTACACACAGCATACCAAAATGCGCATACATGAGCACTATAGCAACGATGAAAGCAGTAATTTTTTGACTTTTTGGCATGTAATAAGTCTGTGACAAGCTTAGACTAGATCTTTCAAAGAACGCCTAGGATTAAAAACTTAGCTCCACATGTATAATAAATGAAACACATGCACGTCACAGACAGCTTCCTTTTAAGTTTTGAATTCAGGCCATCTTTTATTACGCCTTACCAGTGCAGGCAGTCATAGTTTAGTTGAGTGAGTAGCCCTAGCACTAAGATGATTAGTCACCTGAGTTGAGCCGAGATGTAAATTGCAGAATAATGATGGCCATGGGATCCACCATGTCAGCCAACATTGCAAGTAGTATGGTGACGAGACATCCCTAGAGTAGCCACTAATGGTGTGGTACATACAACACATAATTGCCCTGCCAAGAGAGATGTAGACAAGTGGGTTCAGGAATGGTCATGTGTGAAATTCAACCGAAGAAATAAAGGTACATAACAGAAATAGTCGGAAGGAAAGGACACTTCCAACAAAAGCCATTGCAAGAACAAACTCAATCCATTTTACACAGAATGAGGAATTGTAAATTAGGCTCAATCCCTAATGCTGTCAATGGCAATACTACAAGATGAAAGACAGATTCAAGTCAAAAAATCAAGAACGCCTACCATAAATTCAGGAAAGGAAATTAAATTTTCCTAAAACAGAAATAATGAGGAAAAAGGTTCAAGTTGATGATGTGCAGAAGTTCCCAAATGTGGAGCCAGAATGTCTCCAAAGTTTGTTGTACCTTTCATGAAAAAAAAAAACAAAGGAGCGACGACTAAATGGGTCCTCTCTAACCTTAGGATAGAAGATTGCAGGAATTGTTTTCAAATCAAGGACCACTATGCTCTAAAAAGCATTTCTTTAAACCAACTAAAGTTTTTATTATAGAGAACACTCCAAATAGAGTTGTTGTGAGTCTGACCAAAGATTTCTGGCTGCTTGACCATTCATTAAACATTTAATACATGTGAAAGCAAGCCAAATTTTGCAAAGTGTGCAAACAGGAGGGGTTTTAAACAGCAAATTTTTTCAGGCCCCATCAAGTCTAAGATGTTCGCAGAGATTACCAGGAAAAATATAATTTGACTGGGCGGTAAGAATAGATATAGGAGAGAGAGGGAAAGAGAGTGGAGGATCTTACCAAGCCACCCATAGGGCTAACAAAGGTAAATAACAATGTATCCAAACAGCTTTGCACACAAACTACCTCCCCTTCTTCACCAACAAACTTTCTGAGAAGTACTGTATATTTGTTTTAATTCACCAGTAGGTTGATATTAAAATAAAAATAGAATGACAATATCAAGAGACAAGAGCGTGAGAGAGAGAGAATCTTACGTGAATAGCCCATACGACCATAGCTGAAAGCAAGCCAAAGAGATCCCCAACAAGAGAGCGTTTCCCGTTTTGACAATTATATAGTTGCCATAAACTAATTTAGGCATCACAATATGCAAACATACATTAAAGAATGCTGTTTTGGTCAAGTCAAGGTTCTTTGTACTTTTGGAAGCAAAAATATGGTGAAAACACACAGACTCAATGCAGCTTCCAACAGTAGTTGA
Organism: Psidium friedrichsthalianum; assembly: GCA_019149425.1. Lineage (NCBI taxonomy): Eukaryota > Viridiplantae > Streptophyta > Magnoliopsida > Myrtales > Myrtaceae > Psidium > Psidium friedrichsthalianum. The sequence goes on from JAGVVM010006344.1 coordinate 2,544, forward strand.
CATAATTAGTAACATGAATTAAGAAAAAAAAAAAAATAATTATTACAGCATTTCTTCTCAAAATCAGCAACTTGTGTACTACCAAAATCAAAGACCAAAGACCCATGCCATTCAATAATAAAGGATGGTAACAAATGTAATCTTTTGTGTTCATGTATGCAATACAAAGGTAAAATGTTAAATCCCGAGGAAACCCTCTGATTGTCTGTCTTTGTGAAGAAACAGGACCCTGATAACAAAAACTATATGTGATTGATCTTGCATAAAAATCCATTATTATATTTTTTGTAAGACAAACTGAAAAGAGAAAGGGTTTGGAATGAATCAGGTGTGCTGAGATAAGAATGCTTTAGTCTCTTTCCTTACATATCAGCATAGTCCAATTTGAGGTTTAGACTCCAGACTAAAATGGTGAGACACATCGCATGTGCAAAAAATTAAAATATCATATGGTACCACTATATGAGAACATTTTGTAGCAATAAGGAATTACAGAAGTCAAATTGAAGATCTAACAAAACCTCTTCCCTATGACAAAATATAAGCCTTAAAATGCAAACCTCATTTAAACCTAGCCAGGTATTCTCCCAAATAATGATGCTGAAGTTTCACAAACAAGGGCCCTCCAGTTTGCACTCCAGCGATAGCAAATACTCATAATAGAGAAAAAAAAAATAATGGCACCAAACTTTTGCAAGTCAGCTACAAAGTGCCAAACTTTAATCCACTTTATACGAAGTATAAACAACAGCATCTCTAAGAAACTTACAAAGAAGTGTTATAATTGGAGTCGTCAGCTGCCCCAAGTTTTCCAAGAGTTTGTCATGGCAACACCAGCCATGCTGATTAAGACTGCAAAACTTTTGATACATTTAAAAGAATCTTGGCCCAAAAGGACACCAATGAACAGAGTGAAAAGACCTGAAGTGGATGATAGTACAGTCGTACTAGCTACACTTGTTCTTGCAAGGGCCGCATTTGAAAAGACCTGAAGTGGATGATAGTACAGTCGTACTAGCTACACTTGTTCTTGCAAGGGCCGCATTTGACAAATACTGCAATCCATACAATACTGTCAATCAGCACTGCGCAGTTCCTGTTCTACTGTATGAAGCATTATCCTACTCCTATGATTAACAGAATAACCACAAAATATTGACTTAAGGACAATGAAATAAACAGTTGCCACTCAAATGATTATTGCTTTGTGGCAGGATCATACTTCAAACAGAGCTCCTTGCCAAAAATCCAAACATTCAAAATATGAGATAAAGTCACTAAAAGCCGCAAGCAACATACATCAGGTTTAATGTGTCAGAATGGTGGCTGACAACAAGGACAGGATATAAGGTCAAACATCATACACGCACTATCTAGTAGGAGGTACTTATTCTTCCCTACAAGGACCGAAATCTACCTGGGCCACATAAGAAAATTCTCAAGAAAGCACCTTTATAGCCAGTTGAAACAGTAATAACAAAACAAGGACATTCAACAATATCAAGGAAAGTAACCTAAGAAAACAAAGTTATCAATCCATACGATTGGTTTCAATATACAGATTCATTTGTTCCAAATCTAAGACTGGAATCTGTATGTTGAAACCAAGTATATGAAAAAGTTCATATGCTCCAGGAAATTTATTTTATTAGGTCCAGTCAAAGAAACAACAACACTAATAAATGTCCATATCAATGTTTGACTACATGAAACACAAGGAGTTGTACAGAGTTATTTATCATTTTTCCGTTGATAAGGAAAAGTTACAAGTAGAAAAACAAAAGCTAGTTTATCCAAAAAAGGCGAGGGAACACCCAAAAGCTAATCAAGTTGAATACCTCTGTTACAAACCAGATAGGGGCAATGTAACATCCATAGATAGCAATCTCCCTCGTTGTTAGCTCCCTTTTCCTATCATCTTTTCGTTTAGATACCAATGGACTTGTTTCTCCATTAGATGAGAAGTCAGCTTCACTATCTTTTCTGGTCAAAGCAGATTCAATTTCAAACACGTTCTGTGCGCCAATGTATTTTAGGGGAGAACTAAATCCAGCAGAAGTTTCATTCGTGCTTTCTGCATGTTTGCCACCTTTCGAACTGTGCTGTTTAAGTAATTTACATATCCAGTCCGTGAGGAATGCTATTGGGAGGTAAACTACCATAAGAGAAGCTCCAAGATATGTCACTGCAAATGGCTGCTTGTAATCTGTAAAAATACCCTGTAGTGAGAAAGTTCGCATCATATGAGACATAACTCAAGCACAATATACAACGAAAAAGCAAAAGAAACAAAGAGAGAATCATCATTATAATTTGCATGATTGGAAAATGGCGTCTCAGCTTCATAGAGTGAATATTGTCTAATGGAGCTGCCCCATTTCCTTCATACCATTCATAAATTTCAAGATGAAGTTTTACCTGAAAATTGATTAAGTTGATTTTACTACTACACAAAAATCATGGGGTAACCGCTACTACAATATTTCAGTAAATAAGAAACAGAAAATGGGCACAACTCAGGCAATACGAGCAGTCTATTTCCTCGCGTGAGTTTGCATTACCTGAATTGCATGCCAGAGCACTAGACATTACTAATGAAAGTACTATAGTTTTACCTGTGGGCGTAAAAAATCTATTTGGACAAGTGGGGAAGCAAGAGAAGACTGGGATAATAGCAGCATAAGAGACTTACTACAGGGACATGGGCACAAGCTGTCAAGGAAACCAGCTATGTAGCACATACCTTCTTGCTTTCAAATATCTCATAACCTGAATAAAAGTGCAGGTCCTATACTCCCAGAAAATAACAATGGAGCCCCCATTAATGCACAAAAAGCCAGAGGAAATGTAGATTATCTTGTACGATCATTTTCCTCCATGTCAAGCTGTTAATCATTGTTTTACTTAGCTAGCCATCCAGTCGGCTGGACTTCATAATACACTACAGGAATCAGAATCGTAATCGTTGGACAGTCACAAACTACATGGAGAGACCCTAGATACTATGATTTATTGAGCCTCAATTACTCGATCAAAACATAGAACGGCATTTCAGCACAGAACAAAATCCAATCATCCATGTCAAACCAATAGCGGCATTCCAAACCACAAGGTCAATTTCAAGCAAACCCGATTGGAATGAAAGTGACAAAATGCCTAGCTTCGACTTTATTTTCTCCCAACCACCCTTGAAAAGAAGGTTCAGGGGTATAGAAAAATTAACTGAGTTCCTCCAGCAAGTTCACCTCAGGTAAATCTAAAACCCAACATTCATTTCGAAGCAAGATAAAGACTCCACCAGTTAGTCCTCAAAATATCCCTTAACAATCACCTAAAAGGCAAGGACATTGGTAACGTCCCATCCCGTTCAGAAACCATAGAAAAAGCATAATAAATCTTGAGAAACCACGAAATTCCCAGCAAACAGAAAGCTCGGAATTCACGAGAAATATAAGAGACCAACCTGGGTGACTTCAGCAGAGGTAACCCAGATGATTACAACCGCAGCTATAAGAAACAAACCAGCCCTGTATCTCCAACCCATGAGAGAAATCTGGCCCGACCCAGATGATCAAACCGAGCTAAAACTTGGGTCAATTCTTCAGATCTCCAAGCTATTTCCAAAAAATTCAACTTGGTACTCAGAAGAGCGAGAGATCTTGGATCGCGTGATTCAAATGCTTGAGGCTGAGTTGGGAAAAAACAGGTGCTTTGGGGAGAGGCCAAAAAACACAGGACCAAGAAGCAAAGGCGATAGATTTCGACTCCGTCCTTCTGGCGAAGAAATTTGCCAAGAAATCAAGAGGGATAGAAGAAGCGGAGAAGAAGCGGAGGAATGTAATGGAGGAAACTAATTAAAGTTAGAGAATCGCCAAATTAATTACTGTCCTCATCAGAAACTTGGTGGGCCATCAGCTGACCTTAGAAATTGGTGGGCCAACAGCTGACCTTCATCAGCAATTTCATGTCCGCTCAAATCCGTTCTCCCCCTACCGTCAGAAATTGCAAAATTCCGTCTCCCGTTCTGACCAGCGTCCTACATTTTTGGAATCCGGTCAAAATTTGGGCGGGCGAGAAAATTAGTGGACTCTACTGAGAAAAACATCCTAAAGTGGCCAACATCATTAATGCATGGCCGTTCAATCGCACGAATTATGAGATTGTGATACTTGTCTGTCTCAGCCTAATTGATCATTTGGGGCTGGACCCTTTTCTTTTCGCAACATGAAAGTGTAAAAAAGAAAAGGATTTTTTGCTGAAATTTTACAGTTTTTTGGAATAAGGAAAATTGATCGGACCTTAGGGTGCGTTCTTTATTTGAGTGAAGGCGTGTTCTGGAAATTAATTTTTCGGACTTTTACCTAATTTATACTTTATTTTATATTTTATTTTATTCTTCCTTTTTCTTTTTTCTTGTACATTCGCCGATAGGCCAGGCCTCGAGGACGGCCGGCAAGCCTCGAGCTCGCCACATCCCAAAGAGCCTAAGCTCGCCCAAGGTCGCGAGCCTTGAGCTCCTCCGTGGCCGTAGTCGGCTAGTCGCGGTGGAGGAAGCCGTGAGAGAGGAAGAAGGAAGAAAGAAAGGCAAAAAGGAAAAAATATAAAAAATAATTTAAATTGTTAATTTTTTTTGCCTCAAATAAAATCATGAGATTAAAATCATTTTCCAAATGATATCCCAACACCAGAAAATTCTTTCCGTCACATATTACTAAATGAAGGAAAACTAACAATTTTCTTGAAAAATGATTTTATGGAAAGTATTTTCCTTTAACATGAGATTTCTCATGAAACAATCGCACTCTTAGCCTCCGTTTGTTTTGCGAAAATTGAATGATTTGAAAATTATTTGTTAACAACTGATTGCTTATATCACTTGTAAAAATGAAAAAAATGAAAAGAAAAGTATTGCAATCACCTATGAAAAAATTTAGACATAAATTGTTGTCAATAATGAAAAGTATTTTTATTGAATAATTATTTCAAGTGAAATAAGTGATTATTTTCAGGATTTTTAGGAAAATATTTTTTAAAATATTTGTTTTTCTTATACAAACGGAGTCTTAATTTAACTCTTCGAATAAAAGGAGTGTTTTTTACTCTGCATACCGTATATGGTAAACTAAGAGAAAGTGCAATAATAAAACTAAAATTTACATTGGAAAACACATATCTAAATTCATAAAAGCCGATCTTACTTTCAACTCTAACAATTCTATGTGCTTATATGGAGGACGTTAAAGTTTTCTTAATGTCACCTAGCACGAACCAAATTCTCGAGCTTGTGCGAAGAACCTAAAATTTTTACAAAAAGATAAGAAGTTTTTCAAGACTAAAAGCATTCTAAGAAATTAATTTAGAGGATAATTGTTTAATTGGTAGTCAAAGAGAAATTTATAGTAATTATATTTTTTTCGGAAAACAAATGTAAGTGGAAATAAGATGAGAGAAATTTGCGAAATTAAATTTATCTCGACTCTTTTGGAATCATCCCTTTTATCCACCATGCATATATAGACACATGTAAGAACGAACTATTATAGTCCATTTTATTCGACCAAATTGGTCAGGTGAATTTACTTGACAAAAAGTGAAATTGTTTAGGGCTGAATTGACAAAAGTGCAATATATTTAGGAGTTTTTTTTTTGACAATTCTTCCAAAGGATGGAGATGGAAAATGGCGCGACGAGCACTAGCGGCCTCCTTCATTTTTTCTTTTTTCTTTTGGCAGCCTCCTTCAACATCGCTACAATGGCGTCACTCGATACGAAGATTATGATACTTATAGTAATTGAGCAAATGAAACCTTTCAAAAGGTAGCTTGATTAAAAAAAAAAAAGATAGCTTGGGAACTTCCAATGGAATATGCCCAACCATTCTCATCCGAGCGTTGGAAACGACCTCACTCGTTTACTTTATGTCCAACATTAATTCGTCGGTCGTGTCCAATTCGTGGTGCACGATTTTTCCCTACTATAATTGGCACCCTTCTTTCTAATATTCCAAAATGCTCTTTAATTTTTATATTGGGATTGCGTGCATATAAATAAAAGACCATCACTAAGCAATCATTTTCCTTAATTTATAAATTCCTACACTTTGCCAACTCATGGACGGAAGCCGGATCATGTAATCATATACGACGTCGATGATTATGAGATCTAATTAACGACTTTAGTGCTAAATAACACGTTTCCAAAGTTGATTTTACTAATTAATGCTAGTTAGTTGGTAAGAAGAATAATTTTAATTGGCCCGGGGCGGTAGGAAGTGTCCTTTTGTTTCGGCTTTGGAACCAACCAAAGCCAAAAGTGTTGACTGTGAGGTTCTTGTGTTGACGTAAAGATAATTGACCAAGTATTTAGCAAGCAAATTACATATTATTCACTTGTACTTGGATGAGCTTGTAGCAATATCGTCAAATATGTTATTTTCCTATTCAAAATGATCCAGGGTTTGTTTTGTGGAGGAATTTGCACAAAATATATAGTTCTGTCGATGTGAATCTAATGGCTCTAAAATTCTACTTCTCCAAGTGGTTAACAACTTATGGCTTATGTAGCACCGACACGTGATTTCTAAAAAAATAGAAAATTCCGTTATATATTAAATATATATTTTTATGTGTATCATTTATCATGTATACAAAAAAGTACAAGCAGTGAGTTTCTTCTCTTGTAAGAGATTATCGATTAGTTTTTTTTTGGGTTGGCTGAATATATTAATTTGGGATGGTTGATTATATGACTTAAGCACACATATATATTTTAATAAATTTGTATTTTGATCCATAATTTATTAAAAATGCTTAAAATTGAATCTTATGTATCGAAATGACGTGTCGGGACGCTGGACCGTGTGTTGCTAGCGTTTTAATCACATATCGATCACATTTCGAATAATGTCAGGGAGTGCTAGACACGACATGAAAATCTTCGGAGAGTGTAGGTGCTACATACCCCATGGCCTCAATCTCTTTCTGTCTCTGAATAAGAAATTTTGGCGAATTCTAACAACCCACGTGTTTTTCGGTATCAAGTAAAAAGATTTCCCTTTTTTTTTTTTCCTTTCTTCCTTTTCCTATTAAGTTGACAAAAATGATCAAATGGGCTTCTCACATTGGTCTAAAATGAAGCCTATCATTTCCGACCAAAAAAAAAAAAAAAGCCTATCATATAAATAAATAAATAAACTAAAAAGGCCAAAAACAAAACAAAATTTCCGAATACTTCTTTTTAAGGTGAAGAACCCCACAAAACCTCGGCAGAGACAGTGGCAACCTCGGACTCGGAGATGCAAGCCTCCTTCACCCTCCTTAGAATCTCCATCTTGAACTCTGTCCTCTCTCGATTGGTCAGCCCTTCTCCCACCTCCACTTGCACCGCGAATTTCGCCACGCACCCATCGAACCCACCTCGCTTCACTTCCTCCTCCTCCTCCCGATCTCCGCTTCCTCTTCTGCCGCCGCCGCCGCCGCCGCCTCCGTCATGGCCGATCTGATCTCGACGCTGCAATTCAAGAAGCGTCTCGATCAGCCCCTGTTCGAGCATGGCCTCGATCACTTCCTTCCTTCCGTGGTAAGCGATTTCGCAAAGGCAATCGAAGGCTGCGACTCGAAGGGCCAGGTCCGGCGACCTCAAGAGGCCCATGATTCTCGGGATTTCCCCCAGCGATTCGATCTCGTCGATCAAGGGGCTCCGCACGAGCGCTATCAGCGAGGTGAGCACCTCGATGGAACGGCACGAGCCCATCGAGATCAACGCCTCGAGTGTCGGACCCATCAGCACCAACCCCACGAACACGTTCCGGTTGAACCGGATCAGGGCTACCATCACTTGAGCCGCGTGCTCTCTTATGGTTCTTGAACAAGCGTTGTCGCAGAGGATCGATTCAAGGAACTGAAACACCCTGGCCTTCAGGATCAGTTCTTGGTAATCTCTGTCGAAACCTCGGGAGAGTCTTTGCTCGAGCTCGGTCAAGACCTTCACTTGTTCCCCTTCGTCCTCCGACGGTCCAGCGTACGGACGAACCTGAAAATGCTGTCTTTGTCGACGTAAGCTTGGGCTTCGCGCTCGATCTGGCCCGCGAGCTGGGATATCTTGTAGTAAATTGCTTGTCTGCGGATAATGGATCGGAGCCCATATCCTTGAGTCGCTTTGAGCTCGTTGAGCGCCGTCTGGAGGTTGCAGAGCAGGTGAGAGAGCTTGAACAGACTCGGGTCGGTCTCAAGAAGCTCGTTAATTTCGTTACCCAGATTGAGAACAGCTATAACGGAAGCTTGTGGGTCTTTGGTGAGGAAGACGGTAAAGCTTTGGAGCTCCTTGGAGGCGTTCTTGAGGAGTTGCAGCACGCCGAGGTAGCGTCCTTGTTGCTCGGGTTGCTCCTGTGTGCTCGGGTCCATGGATGTGTCGAGAGCGAAGGAAAGCTGTTTGTGTTATTGTGCGTGAGAGAAGCGAGGGAGAGGAGTGAGGGACAGTGAGTTTTGTCATCTACTGGTCAAGCCAAACACACGCACCAACCTTTCAGAAATCTCACACGCAAAGCTAAATAGGGTTTTGCCCAGCACATGTTTTGGCCTCTCATGCTGATTTTCTGGTGCATGGACTTTCTGAGTGGGGCATCTGTAGAATGTGCGAGGGTGTACTCTCTTCATCTAGAGGTGCTACAAGTTTGTGCGGCGTGATTGTTCAATGTATCATCACTGAGCTAAGCACGCAAGTTTGGCCCGAAAAGAAGCTAAGTATAAATTGGCATGATCGTAAAATGGGTCGTGTAGGGGTGAACCGGAATCGAGTTCTAAGCAAGAAGACATGATGCATCAGCATGACCATATGTATTGTTCTCAAGTCATGACCATATGTAAAAAATTGTTCTCTAAGTCCGAGTTGGGCTTGAGTCTTTCACGCCGGTTTAATAAGCCATGTATTACTAATACAGGGCCAGCATTGGTCGGGCCATTTTCGATACGATCCAAATCGATCCCATCTACCAATTGATACCTTTATGTACTAGGCTGAAGAGTATGGTAGATAGTGACATAGTTTACGGGGACAACACGACTAAATATAGTGCTGTTGTCCAGCACATGCTTCGGTTCTTGCATGGTATTTGTTAATGGGCACGGCTGAATTCCCATCATCAATAGCGGCTTCCACAGCCTTTTGGGTTAGGACCTCATTTTGCCCTTACAAAACGAAGTGGAAAACTAAAAAGGTGCTGAAGAGAGAGGACGATGTCAAGGCTGAGATCCAAGACAAGGTTAAGAGCACTAGTATGCAACTATTATCGAAATATATAGCAGGTACAGATCAAATTTTCAGAGCCGGGTGATCATGAAATTTCTAAATCTAACTATGAAGCCGATTTAAACCTTCTTCACCTCATTTATGGGAGATTTAAAGATTATACTCTGCATCTTTTCCATGTAGCTTTCGTCGGGAAACTTGGATCTTGGAAGGACAAGTTCACATCTTACCGACAAAAAATTGATTTAAAGCATTGTAAACTTGAGTTATTCGTAATAATCTTTGAATCTAAATAGTAAATGCCTTTGAGAATGCTTTAAGAAAATAAATTACCCCAAATATATCGAAAAAAAAGGAATTACCCATCTTTTACACAAAGGGGTAAAAAGGTAACCGTGCAAGCAAAAATGACAATTGACGCAGTCCATTGCGAGTTTAGACAAAATGAAAGTTGTCACACGTCGTATATTAGTCAATATCTTACCATTCTCTTCGATTATTTGTCTCACTCAATTTGCCAAAAGATTAAAATAATTTAAACACTTGATTGTTACTAGATGCGTTTTATTTATCTCTCAAACAATTCATTTGAACCGCGATCTTCGTATAAATTAATATTCAGATATTTTATTCTCTTTTTAAATTTGTATATACAATTTTTCTTTTCTGTCATGTATTTTCATCGATGTGTTTTGCTCATCTCTATGCCATTTTGAAAAACAACGCAATAGATCCCCAATTTTTTTTTTTTAAAAAATTGAGGTAGACTTAAGATTGATCCTTCTAATTACATAATTTTATTAGGATTTAAATAAATATGACAATTTTGGGGGCACAAAGAAGTTTGGTTGATTGGGTTATGGGCTACAATGGGCATGTGCTACTTGGAAGGGCAAACCGCCCCCAAATCTTATCTTCAAGGTTTCTTGGTGTGTATCGAATTATCACTTATCGAATTATTTATTTCAAGTAATGTCATATGATGTTCACTCGAAATTGAGCGGTCCATTGATCTCTCTCTCTCTATTGTCATCTATGAGTTGTCTAAATGACACCCGACAAAAATACAAATACTCGAGCTTGTGCAAAGGAGTCGCGAATTTCCCAAGAAACCAAAAATTCAAACTTTTCTCCTAAAAGGGACGATGTGGAAATTTAACCGCAAGATAAATCTCTAGCACTTTAAACCATAATTGCTTAGATCTCTAATACTTTTCAAATTTAGGCGACAAATCTTTCTATATTTTTGCACATGCGCGCAATCTATTCGAGGTTTATATTTTTCATAGAAAACAAATGGACAAAACAAGACCCAACTCACACCATGTATATTTATAAACCAGTCGCAGTTACATAAGATAAGACAAAAAGAAGTATGTATGACTTAAAATCTGACTACCAATAACGGAGACAATACTTTTCCTTTCCCACCTTAGCAACAAATGGCAACATGCCAGTGTGAAAGAGGAAATCAAATTAACTACCTACTTTTTATGGAATAGTTTGAGGAAAACCTTGTTTTAAAATTGAAAATTGTAACTCAGTCTAATTATGTAATAGATTTTGATCTTGTGGATGATTTTCCGGAATAAATTTGGAGGTTTCTAAAGTTAAACATCACTAATTTGTGATTTCTTTTTAGCTTTTCACATTTTACTATGAATTGCAAGATGAAGTTGAAAATTTATTTACAAATTTTACACTTTCAAACTCACGAGAGAATTTTTTTTTTTGGGAAAGTTTTAAGCATATTTTAAATTTTTGATCCACTTGCTATGAGATTGAATTTACAATCAATATCAATTACTTTCTTCAAAGCAAGAGTTGAATAGTAAAAAGTTTCATGTTTTTTCCTTTACGAGTTTGTTCTTTGCTAGTATTTATTTATGGTCTAAATATAAATATGTTTGACGTTTGATCATGCTTTTAACAAACTAAAATTTTTCATATCTTAATAAATTTTTATTTTCCAAATTTTTTTATCAGGCTAAATAATTAAATTGAATTTTAATTTTCAACTTTGAAATATAGTTTCACTCACATAATTAGAAAAAAAAATACTTAATTGTGTGTTCATAAGATATCATAAATAGAAATTTCTTGTGGAAGAAAATATGAGCCCATTAATTAAATTTGACGATATTCTCTAGCCAAAATGATGATAATATATGATGAACTGATCTAGGTATAAATGAGCATTTGTATTGTGAAATTGATGAGAGATAATAGAAATAAAGACAGTTTTGAGAATTAGCCTGATAAAAAAAAATAAATTGAAGAGAGGGATAGTAGGGTATTTCGGTAAGTTAACCAGAAGAAAAGTGTCTTAGCTAAAATAGGTGTGGGAATAGCGCTGACCTAAAAGAGTTAAGATTATGGTATGTTATCAACTGAGGGACCAGATGAAAATTCCTCTTACACTTAAAATTATAATTTCTCAAATCTCCAACACCATTTCAAATTTAAATGAGAATCGTCCTAGTCCTTGGTAATTTATCAAAAAATCTCAATTCACAGGCGCAAATCTGATCCGCATAATTAGTTGCTATAATTAAGGAAAAGATCTTGTTAAGTATCCCTCTGCCATTAAATTAGCTCAACTTGTACTCGTTCTTCTCCTTCCTTCACTGCGCTTGAGTTCCCTCGCCGGGAAAGGTACTTCTTTTCCCTCTTGTTTTCTGGCAATCCATTCCTATCTTCTTATGTGCTTTCTTCTTTGTTGTGAATCCGTGAGAACATCCAAACTAACACCACATATATGGCGGTGTGCATCCATCGAGAACAGAACAGAAGGAAATTTCATTATCTTCTCATATGCTTTCATTATATTCTCCAGGACAGAATGGAACTCATGGACGGAGGGGTCTGGTTCAAAAAGCTCAATGCATGAACTTAGACGAAAGGCAAGAAATTTGCAGCTCCACGCGATTGTGTGATTTGCCCGACACAATTCTTTGGCACATCGTAAGTTTCCTCCAGCTGAAAGATGTGGTGAGAACGAGCACGCTGTCGAAAAGGTGGGAGCGCTTGTGTAGGAATAATCCTAGGCTCAATATCTCCGAACGAAATTTCCCAGATCAGACGCATTTCGTGAACTTTGTGGACAAGGCGCTGTTACTTCACGACTTTCCCATCAAAGAGTTTCTGATAGTCTCTGATAGATCACATCCATGCTTGGATTACAGCCGCGATAAAGCGCAGAGTCGAGAAGCTCCACGTGCGCTTATACGGAGAATTGCTCGAATGTGTGTTGCCCAGTTGTGTCTTTAACTGTGAAACACTGATCGAGTTCCGTCTATTTATGTCACATGAACTGAAACTCCCTTTAGTTTGTCTGCCAAATCTCAAAATCTTAACGCTTGCGTGGGTTGATTTCGATTTCGGGAGTCATAGTTCCGTAGAGAAGCTTCTTTCGTGCCCTTCAATCTGGAGGACTTGTCCCTCATCCATTGCAAGTGGAGGAGACTCAAGGTTCTTCATATTTCTGCTCCCAAGCTTTTGAGACTGCACATAGTTGAGCTTCCCTTTTATGAGGGTTTGCAAAGTACCTTCGATTTAGGGGTCCATGGAGCTCGTATCAAGTCCTTAACTTATACTGGGCGCTTTATAGATTGCTATGCAATATCAAGTTTGTCCTCTCTCGATGTGGCTCACATTCATCTTGACATGTTTGGATGGTCTCATCAATGTCATCATCATTGTGCTTACCATGCATACAAGCTCTTAAAGGATCTTTCGTGCGTGAAACGTCTGACTCTATTTAATCCCGCTAAGGTACATATCTATTTGTTACACTTTTTGTTGCTTCAGCCTTCACTCATTGATGATTGCGAATTTGATATGGCAGTCTTAACTTTCTAACGTCTTTTTGGCTTTCTTATTTAGCTTCTCTACGGGACACCGGCTCTTCTCAACTTTCTCCCAGGTTTCTGTCATCTCAGTGAATTGGAATTTGGCACCTTTGGCGATTTGCTGTTGGAATCTAGATTCATTGTTGTGATTCTCCACAAGTGTACTCGTTTGACTCATCTGAAATTCACTGCGGTATGTAATTATTCTGTTGTTATCATTTCCATGCTGAGATGAACATCAAATCAACTAACGCTCAAATGTGTTGAATCAGGGCATTTATGTGAATTCCAAAACAGTCGATGCCATTTTCGACCCTCCGCCTCCGTGTTTTCTATCGTCGCTTGAGGTGATCGAAATTCGCAACTTTCACGCGGATTATAAAGAAGCACTCTGGGCTATAAAGATTCTACTAAGGATCGCTGGAGTTTTAAAGAAATTATTTATACATCCTCCATGGGGACAACAACTCCCGAAGAACTTGCTGCAACTCCTAAATGCCCTTCCTAGGGCTTCCGACCACTGTGAATTTTTGTTAGGTGTGTGAACCTTTTATTATGCTTGTTTCTTTTTCGTTTTTCGCTAGAAACTTTTTCCATACTTATTATTCTACTTAGCTGACACCGGATTTATCTATTTGTTTGTGATTATTTTTCTTCTTTTATCATGAACAATTTTATTTATTCTACTTGATTAACTTCTTGTTAACTTCTTTTGTCAAGTTTCACAAGTTTAACTTGTGATAACCACTATTTCCCCAATGGCCGGTTTAAAGACTTGCTTCCTACATTTTTGTTGAAGTTAAAAAACCCATTACAAGTGAATAAAACAAAAACCAATGGACTTGCTTTTCCATTTGGTGAGAGGTCTGCTTCATCATATTTTCTGGTCAACGCAGATTCAATTTCGAAGATGTTCTGCGTGCCCACGGCTGCTCGTAATCCGTAAAAAATACCTTACAGGGAAAATGTTCGCATCACAAGGGACATAACTCGAGCACAATATATGAGGAATAAAGTAAAAAGAAACAAAGAGAGTTTCATCATTGTAATTTTTCATAAGTCGAGCACAATCATCCATACAAAGGCTCAAAAAATTAGGTATTTTCAGATGGAGTTGCCCCACTTCCCTCATACCATTCGTATAGCTTAGATGGTGTTCCAACTGAAATCTCTTAAGGTTGATTTCACAACTCACAAGAGTCAGTAAATGAGAAAGTAGAAAATGGACACAGCTGTGGCAATACTATCAATCTATCTCCTCACTGGAGTTTGCATTACCCGAATTACATGCTAGACCACTAGATATTACTTTTACTCCTACCTTCTTGCTTTCAAATATCTCGTGGCCTGACCACAAGTACAGGTTCATATTCTCCTAGACAACTTGTGCAGAGATTCATTCCATGGGGCCTCCATTTATGCACAAGGAATGTAGATTCTGTGTCAAAGCATGTAATCATTGTTTAACTTTGCTAGCTATTCGGTCGGCCGGATTTCAAAGTAAATTAGGGGAATTAGGAATTCATAATTGTTGAACAGTGACAAGCTATGGGGAGGCCCTAGATACTATGAGTTATCGAGCCTCTTTTGCATGATAAAAACATACAATAGCATTTCAACACTGTTGAAAACCTGAACTTTGTGCCGAAAAATTCGTATATGCATTTTTTATTTTTATCATAATATATAAATAAATAATGAGAAGTAAATGAAATAGTAAAAAAGGAGTAAATAATTTGGGGCACTTATTTGAAATTTTTCTTAACAAATAAAAGATAATAAGGAAAGAAACAAAAACCAATTCTAAAGCCCATTTACCCATTAATACGGCCCGTAAAAATTTGAGTCCGTGGTGGGCTCATTAGACCCATAAGACCTTAAATGACTAAGATAACGGATTAACAGTGAAGTTCATATGTTCGCGAGTCGAGGTTCTGGTGTTTTGATCTTAAATCGTATCTTTGACGTTCATGTGGTCATTGAGCATAATCTGGTGTTCTTAGACTGCAACATTCTTTTCTATGCAAGATAAAGATTCTACCAGTTAGTTCTAAGAAGATCGCTCATCAATGACCTAATTGGAAAGGACATTGCTTACGTTCAATCTCTTTCAGAAACCATACAAAAAGCCTCACAAAAATCTTTAGACTCCCAGCAACAAAAGAGCCAGGAATTTGCTTCTGCTTGGGACTTTATCAGGCGTAGAGGTCAGGTTATTCTTTGGCACCCCTTTATTTGGGACCGTTGCATTACCTTTTGGCATGCTTTTCTTCTTTGGATTATTACTCTCAATAGGCTCCCTACTTAGGTAGTGCTGCTTAACTATTGCAGAATTTTGTATGGTGCGTGTGCTTTCTGTCGATGTAGGGAGGATTCGATTGATTACCTTTTTTTTGGTTTCAACACCACCGGTTCCCTTGCTCTCTTTTGGGCTGCTAAATGTAATTTGGCATGGCATAATCGTTTTGGACAAAAGCAATCTCCATTGGGCTATTCAGAATATTGGAGGCTAGCAATTTCACCAATGTATTGCATGGTTTTCTTTTGACATCTTATGCCATATGATTTGGATTGAACGCAACTATATTCTCTTTAGAAATCAGTCTCAACTCATGCCTGCCCTTAAGCAGTACCTTGTTAAGGTTGTCAAGGACAAGGCTTGACGTTTAAACATGTCGATGACACCCCTCGTAACAGAAGGATGCAAGCCAGCTAGGGCTTCTCGCCATCTGTTTTTGTTTAATGCTTGGCTATTGTACAGTCCTTTCTATTTACTCTTTGCTTTATTGATCACGGTTTGCTCTTGGGAGCCCATCTCCCCGGGTTCTTAGTTGTTTTTGTGCTCTCGACACCCCTGCACCCGTCTTCACACCTCTTGTGTCACTTCGTGTGCAAGATTGTTTGTTCCGGTCTTTGTTTTGTAATCTGTGCCTTGAGACCAGCCTGGGTGACTTCAGCAGAGGCGACCCCAGCAGATGTAAGACAAACCAGCCTTGTATCTCCAACCCATGAGAGAAATCTAGCCCAACCCAGATGATCGAACTGAGCTAAAACTCGGATCATTTCTTCAGATCTCGGAGCTATTTCCAGAAAATTCAACTGGGTACATAGAAGAGCGAGAGATCATGGATCGTGCTATTCGAATGCCAGAGGCTGAGTTGAGAAATGGGTATTGTAGGAAAAGGCCAAACGCTGTACTGAGAGGCAAGTGATCGACTTTGGCTTCGCTTTCTAAGGGAAAAATATTGCAAAAAAAAAACAAAAAAGAGAGAGGAGAGGAACAGAAGAAGAGAAGAGAAGAAATGAAATGGAGGAAAACAATTAGTGTACTGTAATGGCAAATTTTTAGTTTGCTGCCGATTAGCAAAGGAAATTGCCAGCATGACGACACTAATTCATGTAGCCGGCATAGCTGAAAGCAAGCCAAAGATTGGTAACAAACGTAAATTTGAGGTGCACTCTTCTGACTAAAGAATTTTAAAAAAATCATAAAGAGAACATTTTGTAGCATTTGGGTACTAGAGAAGTTGAATTTGAAGATGTAACAAAATATCTTCCCTCGAAATAAAAAAGCTTAACGTGCAACCTCAGTTAAACCTAGCCAGGGTAAACTTCCCAATATTGATTCCAAGTTTCACAAACAAAGGCCTCTCTAATTTGCAACTCGATAGAGATCACTCTTATTAGAGATAAAAGGAGATAATGACACCATTAACATTTCATTTATACATGATATATATATATATATATATATATATATATATATATATCTATATAAACAACAATGTCATTCAGATACTTACAAAGAAGTGTTTAATTTGAGTCGTCGGCTGCCCAAGTTTTCGCAAGAAGTGTCATGGGAAACCCCAGCCTTGCTAACGAAGACTGCAAGAACTTCCAATGCATTTCAAGGATCTTAGCCCAAAAGGATGCCGATGAACAGTCCGAAAAGGCCCGAAGTTGACAAAAGCAACTCCTGCTCTTGCGAAGGCCACACTTGATAAATACCGCAATCAACGAGCACTATAAGTAGTTCTAGCTGTGTTGCACGAATCTTATGCCCACTTCTCCGTTTAAAAGAATGGCCATGAAAAAATTGACTTAAGAACAATGAAATAATCAATTTCCAGACCTTACCAAAAAAAAAAAAAAAAATCAATTTCCAGTCAAATAATCCTTGTGTTGTGGCAGGATCATACTTCCAACAAAACTCCTCGCCAAAACCCAGAAAGTCATCCTCAGTGGCCTGGGTCGCGTTCATTCCCGGGAATTCTGAGACTCTGCCACTTTTCTTCTCTAAGTCTAATTGATCATTTTTGCAGTTTTTTTTAAACCCTTTTCTTTTCGCAAAATGAAAATGTAAAAGAAAGTATTTTTATTTTCAACTTTTCAGTTTATTGTAAGGAGGAAAAATGATTGAGCCTTAACTTGACACATATCGTGAATGGTAAACTAAGAGAAAGCCCGTTGAGAAAAGCAAATTTATGTCTTCCAGTTAAGTATCACTCATCCTTAAGTTAATAAAGAACGATCTCACTTTCAACTCATGTAATTCCACGGACGTTACATGGAGGTTAAATCGTTAGGTTTTCTAATTCAAGAAGCGTGATAGAACAAATCCATCTAATCATATAAAGCATAATAGAAGGATCAACAAGAGTTGAGAAACAAACAAGTAGGATTCTTTAGAGGTCACGAAGCGTGTGCTCTTTTGCGTGACAGTTTAGAACGAGGGCATGGACGCGTGTCATGGACCGAGATTTTTGTGAGCCAACCGGTCAACCACATTGCCCGAAGGAACAACAAGACTGAAAGTGTCTTGTTCTCTAAGGTTTTCTTGAGTCTTCTAGAGTATTCTTAGGGGCGGGTGATATGATAATTATCGCGCATTCTAGAAAACTCCTTTCATATTGGTAATTGATTAGATAGGGAGATACAATCTAAGCCATTAGATCTAAATATGATCAACGGTTGGGATGAGTGGCCTCTAGGATAAATAGGGGTGTCCTCCTCTTATTTGTGTTATCCAATACTTAGGTAATACAAAGCATTCTCTCCCTTATCTTTCTAAACACTTTCTATCTCTACGATCTCAGTGAGCAAGTGAGCTATCCTTGGGAATTCTTGGGAAAATGCTTAGCTTAGGCTTAGTTTAGGCGCTCCAACGATCCAAAGAAGCCTAAGTCATCGAACAGATCAATACCAAAAAGTCGGCCCGTGAACTTGAATACATCATGATTAAGCAAATTATAAAAAAAAAAGATCTCAAATGAAAATATGAAAATCTGCATGAACTTGAATTCATCAACATTGATGTGGTGGTCCTCTAGCCAGATTTCGTAAAATGATCTCCTTGCCTTTGAACAGCTCTACTCGTGAGTTCTACTGTTGATCCTTGTTGATCAATGGCGTTTTCATAATTGACCTCGGTTCTCACTGCCCCGATAAATGGGCCTCACCCATTTTATCGTAATGGGAGCTCGAAAGGTTGACATACTGGTATGATCTTGAGGAAAGCTACTCGTGTCGAGACCAATCACGGCCATGTATTGGCATATACCCTCATGTAGATCCTGACATATCTCATTAGTCTGCAAAGAGAAAAAAAGGGAAAGAAAGAAAGAAGATGTTATCACGGTGGAATCTGTTATTGTCCCGAAATGCCATAGTTTGCCTATTATGGAAACGTATAAAACCCCCTTCTCCATACTTGCAACAAGACCAAGGCCCTGCAGGGGCTGAGGTGGAGGAGGAGGATGGCAAACTCACCGTGTATGAACAACAAGCATACAGATCAAGGTGGCAGAGCAAAAAGGCCACTGGTTCGTAGAGAGAGGAAAAGGGAAGAACAGATGACATGCTGTGATCCTTCGGGACTTCTATAGTTATTAACTTATTAACTTTCAAACAAAGTAATATTCAAGAAAAGGAAAAAAACTATAATCCGATAAATTGTTAGAGTTGACAAATAAGGAAAATAAAAGTGATAATTCGTGGAAATGTTTATGCACTGAAAATAAAACAATTAATGGCAATGAACTCAATGATGTGCCGCGATTCCTTGTGCGCCTCCCACTCCGTGAACAGGTGCCACAAATCGTCAGCTTGGGCGACTTGGTTTTCCGATAGTGGGACAAGCACAAAAGCAATTGGAAAGTGTGGATTTGAATACTTTCTAAGACCTGCGCATAACATGTTAGTTTCGCAAGTTTTTATTCTTCTTTTGTTTCTTTTGTTTCGCTCTGTGTAGTCAACACTCCAAGGGATGAAGGATTTCACGAGGGCTTTTTAGTGACAATATTGCGGAAGGCACTCGCATGAGCCGGGGAAAGCTCAAGGTGGGTCGGTCGGGACCCTGCCACTTTGAAAGGCCTTGGGTATAATGTACATGATGGGGTTATAAAGAAAAGGGTGGGAAGAACATGAAATAGGGTGCAGATGAATATCGCTTCCAAAAAAACATCTATGATAAAATCTTGAAGCAAAAATCAAACTTCGAATGTGCAAGAAGAGGAGAGAGAAATATAAAAATGGCAAAGAGAGAAGTGATGCTTCTCAGTTTACCTTCCATGGTGCAAGGAAAGAAGACGCGTGGAGAAGAAGAGGAGCTTGCTGGGGAGGTCATTGATGACCCAATGCCCGGTTCCTGCGAAAGTGTGGAGGACATCATAAATAATAAATAGTGGAAGGTGTACGGAGCAAATGCCCTGCGAGGGAGAGAACAGAGAGCCTGAGCATAGAAAGGAAGAAGACGAAAGAGGAAAAAGTGGACCTCTAAAGCAAAAAGAAAAAAGAAATAAAAAGAGTTTACAAAATAATAACAAAAAAAGAAAGATATAAATTTGTACCGTGTGAGAGACCACACAAAATAGGATAGTCAACACGCCACAAAAAAAGAAGTGTCAAAGCCATGAAGTGCGAGCCTTAAGTTTACACCATCTTAATTAGCAAAACTCCCTCCCCGATGTGCTTGTAGTTAGTGTCACCACTATCCAATTGTCTTTGACCCTACGCTGGCACCCGTGACCTCAAGTCATTCAAGTATTTCTTGTCGAGGAAATATGGTGTGAATAGAACAAATGAAATCAGATTTGAGACATGATAACATAGTCTTTAAGGAATTATTTGTCGATTATGGTAATTGGCCGAGGAGGAAGGAAAAAAAAAAGGAAATTAAAAAATCCAAAAACTTTCTAAACTTCAAAATTTTTTTTAAAAAAAAGGCATTCACATCAGTCCCTACTGCTGTGCCATGTAAGATAAGTGGTGTCCACGACTGCAATTGCCGACTAAATTGATCGAATGGACTTTATTGACAAATCGTCAAAGATTTATGATGAATAGTCAATTAAAAGATTATAAATGAATTTTTTCTTGCGTCAAAATTATAAATGAATTGGCATCCCTACAATAAGTATAGAATTTTTTTTTTGTTGTTATCCCCAATCTAGGAAAAGGACACCTTTTAGTGCCAAAAGTTGTGTATGATTCTCACTTAGTGCTAAAACTTTCAAAACTATCACTTAAGTGTAAATTTTTTGTAACAATAATTACTTAAGTGGCAAAATTTTTTGAAAAAACGATCACTTTCATGCATGAACTTTCAAATAATTACTTAAATGTCAATTTCTTTTAAATGATCACTTAAATATTCAATTGTTTTTGAAAAATTATCACTTCAGTGCCATATCCAATCACTATATAGCCAGTGCAGCTAAAAACCTTCTTTTCATGGTAAAGCTGTACTATGATTTCTTATCCTTCAAGATGGAGACCATTTGCACGATTGATGTATCTATGAGTCACATATTTTCTAATACAACATTACCATATCAACTAGATTTGGATTCGGATTAAGTGTCATATCCTATATTTGGCGACATCTCCTCGGTCTGGATAAATGCAAATTACCAGGATAAAATGCTGGATAGAAATCCGAGGTAGAGGTGGATAAATCCAGATTGAATAAAATTACAAAATTAACAAAGTAAAAAATAATATAACAAAACAAGAAGAATAAGCAAAACATATTTCCTTCAACCATGGATTGACGCATGCGGAGATTGTGTCGGTGGCTACCGCTCGAGGAACACCCTGCAACACAATCACCATCACTTTCGACCACCGCACAATGGTTGTCCCCTCCGGCCACTACTAATCGTGTTCCAACGACCAAAGGTAGTCACTGAATCCGTCAATCTCTGTTCAATGACGGTCACTATACTACAGTCAGGTTCTTTATCCAATTCTCTTTTCCCATTTTTTTTCATGTTAATATCAATTATTTCTGATCATATGATTTTTCAATCAATGCATGCTCTCTGCAAAACAATGATGATGACGTGTGGATTTATGACTGAATTGTATTGTAACTATCAAGAAGCATTTCCCTAGATTTTTTGGACGTTATTGCTTTATTTCCTAAGTGAATTGATTCATGTCGGGGAAATTGCGCGATTTGCGCCGTTTTGTATCCCAGAACGCAGATTGAAGCGAATGCTATTTCTTGGTCATTTGAAGCTGCACCTTTCTTATATGAACTAATAGCTATCAATGAAGGTACGATGTTCAGACGAATTATCAGCATTGTCTGGACAAGGACAACAGACTCCGGACACTATGGAGTGTTGGAATGCGGGGCGGAGGCCGGAATAGTTCAAGAAGAGTATTTTTAATTTTATCTTCGGAATTGCTGACGATGAGTATTTTCAAGTATTTAATTTATCTTACTTGCACTACACGTGGTGACAAGATTTTCCAAATTCGGATGACTCGAAATCCCATTTATTCTATCCAATCCGGAGGAAAAGTTGTGAAAAAAATAATTGAAAAATGCTGAGATGCAAATAATATTTTCTGTTAACAGAAAAGGAAAGAAAATAAAAAACTTCTGGTTCTTGCCTCCTTTTCGACTTTAACTCCAAGCCAAGGCCAAAAGCCTGCATAGGCCAATCCTATAAGAGATTATAAGAATCGCATTTATTTCTCAAGATTTCGCGTATTTTAGATAGACCATGATTAATATCATGATTATCTTGCCTTAAATAGTTACAAACACATGAAAAATTCAGAATTTACTTGAATCGAGTATGACTGAATTTACTTGAAATGAATATGACTAATCTCATGATTTATCTTGTCACCATAAATATGTAGGAATTAGGAAACTTGTAGTGCCAAAAGTTGTGTACGGAAATCATTTTTGATGTCAAAAGTTTTCAATTAGATGCATTTTAAGTGCCAATTTTTTTGAAAGAATAGATCATTTTTTAAAAGCTAAGACCAATTTGGTTTGTTGAAAATTTGGCTGGAA
>JAGVVM010006345.1:0-29917 GCA_019149425.1 Psidium friedrichsthalianum
AACATTAGCATTTCATATAATCTCGACCCCCTCCGCCCCCGCCCCTCCTACCAATTTCCCCTCCATCCTCCACTGTCCACCCGATCCGGACATACGACAGACACCTCCATCTACTCAGTATTATAAAGCACAAAGACCAGCCTGAATTCGCACAGCACTAGTGCGAGTATGAGGCAGCGATCTATACTTGCTCCACCACTTGGCCCTGCAGCAGACGTAGTTTTAAACCGTCGGCGGCCCGTAAGCACAATCCCCAGGCAAAGAACCCGCAAGGAGAATGACCCATACGAGCCGATATCGTCAGAAATACAGCGCCTCCTCTCTACCTCCTAACCGCAACCCGGACGCAAGCAGGGGCGCGGCCACGAGTCACGCAGTCTAAAATGCGGCAATTAAGTATTTTTTTTTTTTTTTTTTTTTTTTTTCTCAAGGCAACTGTTATTTTTCAAGTTCATTTGTTTGTTTTTTTTCTCAAAGACCTTGGGACAAGAATCTTGAAGACCCAACCCTCAGTTCTTACCATAATGTATTTTTTTCATTATTGGTTATCGTCATTGGGTGTTTTGGGATACTCAACAAGATTCAAAATGAAAAAAACCCATGTAATCTAAACTGAGCTAAAAAAACCTAAGTGCAACGGGGGATGAAATGAGAGAGTAAGAAAGCAATTAATGAATTCCACGTATGGGAGGCACGAAAAATTGAAAATGGTTACTCTTGAGGCCAGCGCCATCCCTTCATGTGATCCTTCAGTAATTGCACTAATAGAAGTTCTATAAACCAATGGTGAGGTAAGGTATACCATTATTGAAACCGTCGTCCACCACTTTCATTTTTTTTTTAAATACAGGGTGGCTCGTCATTCTTAGAATTATTGGACAAGTTATTGAGAATTGCTTGCCCTTCTTACACTTGGAAACCTTTTAGTGGCTGGCTAGTCATAGCTTGGAACCGTTCGGGGGAAGACAAGCTCGAGCAATCTCAGTCGGGCTCGACTTTAAATGTTAATACCCACCTACTATTCAACTAAGCGAAAGGTATGATTAATGAGGGGAGTGATAAGGGACTTCAACTTCGCTTTCCATGACCTCCTGATGATCATGGCCTCATCACGGCTCTTAGCCATGGTATCCCAAACCAACTATATGGGATTGTCCATTCGTCTCAATCAGGGCATGAATGCCTGGCCTTCCTTCCCTAGACCCTTGTCTGGCTCAAAGCCATTACCAATCATGACCTTCGCTACCATAACAGTTGCATTAGAAACCTT
Source organism: Psidium friedrichsthalianum (assembly GCA_019149425.1). NCBI lineage: Eukaryota > Viridiplantae > Streptophyta > Magnoliopsida > Myrtales > Myrtaceae > Psidium > Psidium friedrichsthalianum. The sequence continues at coordinate 1,271 of JAGVVM010006345.1, forward strand.
GGAATAGGCAACAACATGTCAGGGGAAGCCTGAACCACCTAAATTATCTCAAATGAGTGATAATTAATCCTCTTTGGCATGATTGGGCTCTATATATGGTACCCACCATTGCGTTGAAGATTCGGTGATCCTCATCTCCATAAATTGTAACCATTTTGGTTTCAATTACAAACTTAATCTTCTGATGCAGAATGGAGGGCACTGCACATGCACTGTGGATCCATGGTTGCCCTAGCAGAAAATTGAAAACATAAAGGATATCTAGCACTTGGAAAAGGATGTCAAAAACTAAAGGTCCAATTTGTAATTCTAGATTGATTTGACCCATTACATCCTTCTTTACTTCATCAAAAGCTCGGACGAAAGTTTAGCTGCTTACATGGTAGACGGGTCAATACCCAATCGTTTCAGAGTAGCGAACAAACATAAATTCAAAGCTGACCCATATTAACAAGTATCCTAGCCATGTGAGTCTTTTTATGCGTTACTAATACAAGGAGCGCCTTGTTATGGCCACGTCCCTCAGCTGGGATTTCTTCATCAAAAAATGATACATGATCTTTGAGGAGGACCGTCTTGATAAATCCCTCCAGCTTATCTTCTTCAACGGTTTTGGGCACATGAATTTCCCTCAAAACTTCATCAGAGCTCCCGATGCTTATCTGACGTCTAGATAAGTTTCTAATAACGAGACTTGTGCAGGTAATTTTCTTAATGGCCGACTACATTATATGCACTAGCCTTAATTATAACTAGCAATCCCTTCACTTATTTCTTGGCCACTGACTTAGCCGGCTGATTATCAGTATAGGCCCACCCTGACTTCTTATTTACCAAATCTACCTCATAGGATCGGGAAAACATTTTATCACTTTTATATGCATAAGGTTGAAGTGATGTCAGAACCGCTCTTTCATAGTATCAAGTCTAACAAATTTAAGGTCATCATCAGTGGCATTCTCGAGAGGAGGCATGTCAACTAATTCGGGATCCAACTTAACCTAATCATTGGTCAATAACGCAAGCTCTTTGTCCTAGTCAATAATAACCTAAGATATAGTGGCCACCAATCCAAATTCGTCAATTATTCCAATCAGTCATTCTCTAACTAACTCATCCCTGTTATTCTCTACTTCAGAGAGTAAAAACTGCTTTACCAGTCGAAAAATAACTAGCTCAAACTAAAGTATCGAACATGTCATCAAAAGGAACTTTAAAACCCTGAATCTACTTGACCTCCGGGCTTAAGGACGACATTGGCATTGCCAAAATGGTTGGGGAGAGGATTGTCTACATGTGAGCTTGTCGGTGGTTTTGAGCACAAATGCCCCAGTCTCAAGTACGTCTGGATGTGATGTTTGAATATAACACAGTCATCGACCGAATGACCCAGTTCACACAAATACTAATCACACTTCTTTGATTGGATCATGCCTCGGGTATGATGCATAATTAGGATGCTAAGGTTTGTCGCGACCCTCCTCGTGGTAGATTAGAGGGGCTAATGGATTACCAAGATCTCATCCGCTCGAACATGATGGGTGAGATCAAGGCAAGGGCCCTCCTAGGCCCATACAAATTGCATCAGGGAGGAATTCTTTAAAATCGAGGTCGACCTTAGTATGGACAAGTGACATGTGACTAGTGTACATGCCATCGAAATCACCACCAATCATTTTTTGAAGGGTATATTGAAAAACCCTATTGAGCGATTGGAGAAATTGTTCGGTCCTATGAAAACCAGAGAAGCAAATTAGGGACTTAGTTACATCGACTATTTGACGACGCCCTTTCGGTACCCAAGTCGAATGATTCCTAATCTATAGAGCTCATGCAAATGTTTTTGGGTAAGGTAAGTCCTAAAATCAAAGAGTTCATGCATGAGGGAATATCTTCCTATCAGTCACAATCATTAAAATAAATGCGCAGTCAAGGAATCAGTCATGTAAAGAAATCACATCAAATCAAGTCCAGGCAAAGTCTAAGTAGAGCCCTGAGGGCTTTGGAGGATGCACCAAATAGTTCAGAGGTGATTTAGAAAATTGTGGGTCAAATTGATTAGAGGGTCAAAGTAGTAAATTTCAAGGCTCGAAAATCAAAATCATGAAAATAAGGTCAAACTAGATGAATGTGGGTCATTTCTATTTCACAATTATGGGAATTTTTTATTATTTTTCTAGAATTTTTTAGAATTTTTTATGATTTTTTACAAATTTCCCTATTTTTTGGATTTTTTTATTGATTTTATGAATTTTTATTTATTTATTTATTTATTTTTAAGATCGGATTGGGTTGACCCAGGCCACAAGCTGAAGACCTGGCCTAAAACCCACGCAGGTTAAGAGCGGACCTAAAATTACACCATGTTGGGTTTTTTTTTTCTAATTTTTTCTAAAATTCTTTAGAATTTTCTAAGAATTTTATTATCGGCTAACCTTGTGCTCAAAGATTTCCCACATGGCTAAGCTACAAAACCCCAGATTGGGTAACCAGATTCGGACAACCCAGATCAAAACGAGGACCAAATCTGACCATCCGTTTTAATTACTAGAATCTACGACATCGGATTAAACTCTCAAAACAAAATCTTAGCCGCTCGATTAGAAAATCTATTTTTATTTTTAGAAACCTATTATATCCAAAAATTCTAATTTTTTATTTCAAAAATCCCAGATTGGGACAAGTGGCACCACCCCCACCATCTGATTTGTTTTTTTTTTTAATTTTCCAAAAATTCTGATCAGATTATCAAAATGAGTTGACGTGAAAAGCCAAGTCAGCACCATGTTAGCCCTGACCAAGTTAACACATTGATGTGCATCGTCTTACTCCTCTAGACGATAACACACGAACAGGCGAGGCTCGCTAGCGATCTTCCGATAGTGAAATCTTCATTGCATTAGCCTAAAACCAACTCCGATTGATTCCTAATTCAAACCAGATCAACATATCTTAAACCTAAGATATAATGGCTAAAACTAGATAATCAAGCTTGCACAATCAAACATGGCAAACCTAAATATCACAAACCAGATCATAACTATGCGGTTCCTTGCACAGATATCATCACAATGAGTTCAGAGAACTTACCTCAAGCTCTGATTGAGCTCTAAATTGCTAGATTTTTCTGGCGAAGTCACGACATGTTCATGGATTTAGGAGATCTCGGTTCGAAGGATTTATGCAAAGACAAAGCACAAACAAGGTGCGAACATGCTCAGTAATGTTCAGGGAGTGAAACGCACAGAAAAACTGGAAGAATGAATGTTGGATCAAAGATTCGCCATGGATGCACAGTGAGAAGCTTAAAGATGGAACTTACCGATCCAGGGATTCTCAAGCTTCGTGAGGTAGTGCGATCATTTCCTTGGTCTCACGAAGCTTTTGGAAGCAATTAGGAGCTTTGATACGGCCTGGCTCATCATTGTCAAAGATCCACAGTTGAAGTTTGAAGCTTCGATGATGTCATCCTCTAAGAGCTTCTCTCTCTTTCTCTTTAATTGTCTCTCTATTCTGTTAGTCTCTGAGCACGAAAATGAACCTCCCTCTAACAGAAAACATGTGGATGCTTATATACCAACCTTTGAAAGATTTTTACGTGGGAGAGGGTAAACCGACTTGAAACAACACGTGATTGGTGTCAAAATCACGTGCTGAATGGGTAAATCAGTGCGGAGATGTTGGGGAATCTGGCGAATGTGATTTGCTACTTCGACAAGCTCAAATTAGGCTGGTTTGACTCTGTGCATGAGAAGAGTGAATTTGGGTCCTAGGTCGGGTTTAGTTTGACCTGACAGAGACGGTCAACTTAAAATGGAAAATTGACCAAAAAAAAAATCCAGATTTATCTAATTAAACAACAAAATTGATTTCTAGGGCATGAATTCTATTAAAAACTGAATTTTTTCCCCAAATTTATGAGGATTTACATAAAAATATCAATTTTCAAGCTTGACCCGATGACCCATTTTGCAAAACCAACCCTAGATGGCCTTTTTTTGCAAAAAAACTAACGCCACCATTCAATTTAGAAGGTCAAAAACTAGAAGGTGACATGCCCTAATTTTTTATTTAGTCCTTAGAAAATTTTAATTGCATTTATGTGTTTTAAGGACTAATTTACAAAATTAAAATTACACATTTTGGCTTTTTTTGGGAAATCTAGTAATTTCTTGAACTTCTGGACTAGAATATAATTTGAAAAATACAGGGGAATGTCACAACTTTTAAAATGTAAAAATGGAAAATTGAAGGGCTAAAATGAAATTTATAAATTTTTTGGTTTAATCCGAAAATATGATTAAATAAGTAAACATAATTCCGACTTAAGTTTTTCAAATTTTCTCAACCAAATGAAAATAAAAATATTGACCATTTTTTCGTATTTGTTTAGCCCAAAATGCTTTTTTTTAAAAAAAAATTTCAAGTATTTTCCTATTTTCTAAAAATATAAAAAATGCGATTGGAAGAATTTTGTTGATTAAGATTAGTTAAGTAGGTAATCCATCCCATAGAAGTTTTAAAATCTTGACCAGTATTATAGGTCACCCATAGAAGTTTTTTAAAAATTTCGTCCCGTATGGTCGGTCAACTATAAAAAAATTCTTAATGAAAGGATTCTACTGATTAAAATTGATCGAGATTTGACCCGTATGATAGGTCACCCATAAGATTGACTCTTAAGGATAGAGATAGCCATAGAAATTGACTTTAAGAATAGAGAGGAATTGGCTTTTGAGGACAGAGACAACCATAGAAATTGACTCTTAAGGATAAAAACAGCCATAGAGATTGACACTTAATGTAGTACCTATGCTCCAGATGCTACTTCTCGAGCTGTGACGTCCCAGGTTGTTACGTTTAGTACAGAGTTAATCTGATTTTTTTTTTTTCATGTAGCGAAACTTCTCAATTAATAATTGTTAAACTAATCGACTTTACTCATAAGGTAGGGACCATAATGATATTATTAATATTTATAAAAACAAGTTTCTACGGATTTCATTGGCCTATTTATAAACGCGAAAACAATGCTGGGGAGTGCTAGAGTCACCTAACCCCATCCATAGGTGACGATCATCTCCTGATCATCTGTAGCATCAAAATGCCGCAAGTCCTCCACTCTAGGCTTGTGGTCTTCCAAAAAAATCACCCTCAATCACCCTATCTCTATCTAGGCAGTAGTGGCTATTGCCCCTCCATCATTCATTCCGCCCACCGTGCCATCATCTCTGATGTCATCCCCATTAAAGAAGTCGCGAAGGATGGGTCCCTCTCGCTGGCCGTCGATCACTAGAAAGATTGACACAAAGCGATAGGTCCTCGAAGGAATACCAACTTTGACGTCCACAATTGGGTGGCGATCACCCGTGTGAAAGAAATCCCGTGATCATTCAGGATATCGAAATCTTGGATCATCTTGAGGGTAATGTGGAGACCGTAGCGGGCGCTAGGTATAATTGGGATGGATCCCATACCTGTCAGTTTAAAGAAAAAAACAATACCACAAGTACGGAGACTTAGCGAGTAAATTCGATCTATCACTCACTCTTCACTATACTATACTAACCCATTATCAATTAATTGGCAACCATCGAATTAGAACAATAATTTCATGCATAGTCAGATGTCACGTGAAACATAGTTAAGTTGCAAGTGAAGGAATACATGAGCTCCCATGCATATAGCTTCTCTTCATTGTGTTCGAATCAAATACTCGCTTTACTGCCTATCCTCATAGCCACTCCTCACCATGAGAGTCCTCACTTCGAGGTTTCGCGTTATATACCATGCAGTCCACTCGGCGTCACTGACCAAGACATGCCATCTCTCTCGGGGAATTAAACACGTTTCTATTTCTTGGTGACCTTCAACTCCCTTTTCGTCGAATGAATGCAATGTTATGCGATGAAATGCCTTTCGTGATACGTCATTATGCAAAATTCAATCAAATGTAAATATATCGGACTTCGTATCTAACATTTTGAGAAAGTCCCCTTCACAATCTTTTGCTAACTATCAGCTCATCTCTTTCAATTGATGTGAAGCTACCTAGCAATTGACTAGAAATAACAACCTCTCCCAATCAGCTCTCATGGATCAATAGAGTTCTTGGTCATTCAACTCCTCTCCCTTGTTAATCTATCATTTCAACATCCTTGTGTGGGGAATTATGTTGCAACTATCAGTAATTCCAGGACATATTACCCACCATCTACGTAATATCAAATCCGTGCAATATTAAGATTAGTGCTGCGACATACAAAGTTATTACTAGCACTGCCCCCACACAACTCCAAGCTCATTTCGTTGCCACTCGTATTTGATAAGTTCACATCCAATGGCTCACTCCTTCAAGAATAATCATCTAATTTGACTTGGCCACATGCAAAACAGATAATGAACTACAGTTCTAGTTCGAGCTACCGGCAACAAACCTCACACACAACTGGCTATAAGCTAAAGTTAAATATTGGTTCCTCATCATCTCGAGTATCAACCTTATGCAGGAAGGAAATCGAATCCATCTCTCCGGCTAACTCATTGGCTTAGGGATCCGAAACTGGATCACCTAACATTGAGTTTCTACGATATGGGTAACTTTACTCAAATCAGGCCGTCCATTTTCATTTGGACGGCCAAGATTGGGCCACGTTGAGAGGAGAGAAAAAATTGGGGGAGAATTTTTTGAGGATTTGAAAAATTTTGAATCTCAATCCTCTCTCAATCTTGGCCGTTCAAATGAAAATGGACAACCTTATTTGAGTAATGTTACCCATGTCACAGAAACTTCAATGTTAGGTGATCCGAATCCGATCGGATCCTTCTCTCACTTAGGTACTCAGTTTTCAACCCTATGCCTAACCACCAGTGACTCCTTGCCCACAATTATCGGCCAGACCTCTAAATCAAGCTCTCGAAAACCAACTATTGAATTTATCTTCTGCCGATGCGCTAGATTCAACCATGGACAAGCACATACGATGCAGCGAGAGAGAGAGAGAGAGAGAGAGAGAGAGAGAGAGAGAGAGAATTTGGCTTGCCTTGTTATCACTCACAAAGGAGGTGTAGTAGCTTCAGCGAGCACAATGGTTACAGACGGCTAAGAGCTGCTCCTGGTGCGCCTCTCTGAGAGCAAGAAAAGTATGTGCTCTCTTCCTCTTTCGTTCTTTGTGTTTTGTTTTTTCTTTTCTTTTCTCCTTTCTCGGTGGATCTTCCGAAGAGAACAGGGGATGGTAATCCCTACGTGCACCATGATTATGTTTTGGGGGAGAATGAGGGATTATTGGCCACGTGTCATCTTTATCTTCTTACCATGTGACACCCCCATTTCTATCTCGAATTTGCGAATAGTCATCATGTTCACTTGCCGCCCTTAGTGCTCTCTATTTTGATTTAATCATCTCTATTTCGTTTACAATTTTTATTCCTCCCCCACGCACTTGATCGTGATAACATGTTTGCGATTGCATGGTCATGCCATTTTAATTGTTCAATTTTTGAGAACCCTACTCATCCTTATGTTCAAATGATTTGACGCGCCGCATTATGCCTAATTGATATCAAAACTATAGGTCTCCGTTTCCACATAATTGAAATTTTAATTATCGTTATTACCATTATCTCTAATTAAATCCCTACTAAATTAATCCTCCGATAAGGCATACGCTATCCGGTCAACCAGACTCTTCATAACTCTTGGCCAATCCCCTTCCGCGATATGTTCAAAATAACCTCTATAAAACAAATGGAGTTCGGTCGAATCCGCTATAGCTTATTGCGAGTACATCTCACAATAAATTAGCTTTCTAATCCATTTCGTCTATTTCTCAATTGTTTAGAACTAATTAAGTAGTGAACCGCCTTTACGTCTATAGACTTTCTTTCGGCGATGTTGAATGGTCGGCCTCGAAGGATATTCACTAAGAAGCATAATATTAATCTCAAATTACAACCCGCCACCTTAGTAACTAGGCATTATAGTTAAAATAACAGTAATCGAGGGAGCAGATTTTCATGATGCTACAGTTAAGGACAAAGATAGCCATAGGAATTAGCTCATCCTCTAACATGAGGAGTATTGATTAAAAGAAGGATCATCCCCTATCATAAAATCACCCAAGAAATACCCTAATGACTCTTTCTGGGTGAACAAGAGGAGTATTGATTAAAATAAGGATCATCATCCTATCATAGAATCACCTGAGAAATACCCTAATGAAGCTTCGTGAGCTAACAAGAGGAGTATTAGTTAAAAAAGATTTGGGGGCCTTCTAGGATCTAGGGAAACCAGGAAGCTTACAAAAGCTTGGACCTGAATTGTCTTATAAAAAAAAGGTGCCATTTTAATATTTATTTTATTTTACATTTTTCACATTGTGTTTTATATATATATATATTTTTTCTTTCTTAAGGCCTGCGACTGGGCACAGATGTGGGTGGCATGCTCTAGGCTCGTTGGAGGCTAGTGACTAGTGAGCTTGAACTCGCTTGTGGCCGCCGTTGATCAGTCGCCATGGAGAAAGAAAAAACGCAAAAAAAGATTTGATTATTTTTTAACATGAGATAAAATCACGAAATTCAAATCATTTTTCAAATAAGATCTTAACAACAGAAAATATTTTCGATCACACGCTAGCAAGTATAGAAAAATTAATAAATTTTTTTTTTCTGGAAATCATATTCTTTTTCAAAAGAGTTTTCCTCAATCAAACGTACAATTGAAAATAATTTATTTTCATTTGGGGGAACAACTATTTTCTTGGAAGGCAGACATACGTACACGCATTCGCGGCCCCTTGCCCTCCCCCCTAGATCATCAAACCATTGCACGCGCATATCTATCGATGCACCAAAGCAAAGTTCGTTTCGTTTCTAGAAGATTCCTCCCCTCAAATTCTGTGTCGTCTCCTACCTCTGACCGGAACCGATTCAATCAATTCAATTCCTTGATCGTGCGTCGTTTCTAGGGTTTCCAACTCGCCGGAAAACTGAGCAGGAAACGAGAGACTGATCATGGATTGGGGGAACGTGACCGCGGAGGATCTTATGGACGCCCTTCGCGAGGTGGACTGGTCGTTGCCGCCTCGTCCCTTGCCCGAGTTCTTCTCCAGGTTCACCGTCCCGAGATCTTACGCCAAGTGGAGCAGCCGGCTCAAATGCAACCTCTACTAGTACGATATCCTTCTCTCATCTTCGTTGAACCTGTAAAACCTTTGTTTGGTCATATCATGAGTTCATCGCCGTGAAACAGAGGGGCGGATCTGAGGTAGTGTGTTCAGGCGACGAAATTGAATTGCTCTTGATGGAGATTGTGTTGATTATGAAATGAACTGATTCGTACCAGTTGAATTTTGCGCACGGCCTTATTGTTCCGAACTTTGAAGAGATTGAGTGGAGAAGTTCAGAGAATCTTAGTTATGCTTAATTTGGAATTACTAGGTTTCTTCTTTTTCGGTTGTGTTCTAGCTGGAAATGCGGTTTTGAGCACTATTGGATTGGTTGCTAATTCAGATCACCTCTTATTTGCAAGTTTAATTGCAAAATCTCACTAATTGTATAGTAGCTGAAACTGACAAGGGAAGTGATTGGGACGCTGCCACTCTGTTCCCTTGACCAATGCTTGTGATTACAAGCTTTGGAGATAGATAGCGTGTTGAGCATAAGATTGTTTCATGCCACACAATTCATTGATGATGAAGTAGCTGATAGTGACGAGAAAAATGGAAGCTGGGTGAAGTTTAGCTACTATCTGTCACATATGTATTGCAGAGAGATGTCCATTTATATATAAAGGAAGTGGAGCGCCTGTGATCTGGTAACTGTTGGGAACATGTTCTACTTAACAAAATGTTGACAAATTATGCAATGTGATATTTGAGTGATGGTTAAATGCAAACCTCCATTGTCCTTTTAATGGGTTTTTCTATGGAGTTGGCAATTTCCTATCTAATTACTGGTAAAATATTTTGTACTTGCAGCTATAGGACAAACTACTTCATCATGATCGTTGTCATTCTTGGTAAGTAACCGTAAGAAGGAAGATATCTATCCTGATTTGACAATGGAGAATGTAGAACTATCTCCTTTTTTCTAATTTTCGCCTATTATTGTATCGACTGCAGCACTTGGTTTTCTTAGGAGGCCACTTGCTATTGTTGCGGCTCTTTTGACAACCCTCAGCATTGCATTTCTCAATGATAGGTTATGGTTCTCTCTCTCTCTCTCTCTCTCTCTCACTCGCGCGCGCGCGCATCTGGTGGAGAATAGTCATCTTAGTGAAAAGCATCTTTTGCATGAGTATTTGATCTGTATAACATACAACTGCATATGTTTTGAAATAGTAGAGAACTTAGCAGTTTGTCTTTTATATTTTCTTGTCCAAGCTCGATGGTGAATGTAAACTACATGAATCTTTGTTGCCATACTCTGTCCACTGTGCCAATTTTGTCTCTAGCATTGCCTGTTGATGTCGCCAATGGTTGTTACTGCAGTTTTGCAGGCACTTTTAGTGAGAAGGTGGCAAGGACTGTTAGGCAGTTTTCTCCACATTTAGCTGCCAAGATGAGGCCATCTCTCACGTAAGTTTGGGGTCTCCTATGTTCCTTAAAATTCCATTTTTTTTTTTTCCAATGATTAGCATTTTTAACAATTTACTCCCCAACAGACCTGTTATCCGTGGGCGTCCACCAGCTAAAAGGGCAGTCCACATATGTGGTTGGCCACGTTGGGTTTTTGTGTTGATATTCTCTGCTGGTAAATCCCGAACTTGCCATTGCTGGTTGCATAAATTTCTGAATTTTTTTTTTCTCCATATCGCGCAAGCCATTCATGAGTGGGTCTTTTCCTTCTCTATCCTTGCACAGTTTCGCTGGTCCTGTGGTTCCTCTCCTGTGGTCTTTTAACTGTCCTTTGGGCACTTGTCATTGGACTTTCGGGTACAAATTTTGCTTAGTTCAATTTAGTTGTTCTTGTACTTTGCAATTTATCTAATATGCCTCTCCATGTCTGCTTGCTCTCTCAGCCACTCTCCTCCATGCAAGTTTTAGAACACCAAACTTGAAAGCTCGCCTGAATACATTCCGTGAGGAATTTCGTGCTGTTTGGCGTAATTACAGTGAGCTGTAGGGTATCTCCAGCTTAAAAAGGAGTAGATTCTCTGGGTAAGTTTCTTATGCTTGTTTTATATTGTCTTCCATGTTTAGATAGACCATCTTTCTGTCTTTAGGGAAAATTGAATTCTCAATCATCCTTTTACCATAGAATAGCACTATCAACTTTTGGGAAAATTGCACCACAAATCCTAAACTTAGTATAGAAAATGCGATTAAGTTACTATGAGTATGAGTGACGTAGATTTCAAAAGATTATAATTAAGTCCTGGATTATGTTGAAATAAGTGACATGAGGACAATTTCAAGTACTATTCATTGAAAGGACTTGATTGCACTTTTGGAAAAAGGTTTAGGACTCAATTGAATGAATTGATAGGTTTAGGACTTGATTCCATTTTGTACACAAAGTTTGGACTTCCGGCGCACTTTTCATGTCAAATTCCTTGTAATGCATGTGCATCTGTGGTCTTCATGTGCTCATAGATCTTTTCCTGGTCGTAAATGGGAAAAATGTCTTTGAAGAGATTGAACATTGTCCATCTTCAGAGAGTATACTGTGAGATTTTGACTGTTGCAATGAGAAAATTGTATATGCTGTTACTTTTGTGTGGTCAGAACGATAATTTCTGTGATGCTGCTTGCCCGTACAGAGGTGGCTAAATTTATATCATGTTATTTCTGGACTGGATTCCTGGAGGTGGATGCTGGTTTGACTAGCTAGGCACTCCACTTATGAGAACGCTTCTTTCAAAAAGATTATGACATCAACCAATGTGAATTACATAGCACACCACGGAATGGTGAAGACGCTGAAATTCTTTTCTTGTGGTAGCATCCTAGATGCAAGGTTATCATATAAAATACCAAAACTTGAATGAAGAGAGAAATGTGATTTTTAGGGAACAATAAGGAAGAAGGGATGGCTCGAGTAAAGAAGGTTCACTGATAAGGATGCTATGAAATATTGCAAAAGAAAGAAGAGCAGAATGAGACCCTTACTTAAGGTTCAGTAAAAGCTGTAATCAAAAGTTCTTTTAGAGGTTGACATGTGTCGTAACTCTAGCATAGCTTAACAGCTACAAGAATAACATTGCAACGCACGCCATGAATTCAGGGCATGACCTTTTCGAAATAGGAGAAGCACAGTTTTATTGGACATAGGGAGCATCTGTGTAATTTTATTAGACATTGGAATTGAGTGACTACGATATAAGCAGCATTGGTGTTTGGTGGATCAGAAAATTCAAGGAGCTCTAATTTCAAAGAGTTATGGCTAAATTTTGAGTTTTATGGTGTAGATGCAGATTGAGCAAAATGTGACCTGATTTGAGTGCTTAACTAAACCACCTTTTATTGTGGGGGGAGGGAAATGAGGGTGACCTCTGTCATAAATGAGATTAGGTATGAAGGGGATGGCTACATTTCAAAACAAATTTCATTTTTCCACAAGGAAAATATGTCATGCTGGACTTATGTATGCAACCATTAGATTTATTCTTAACGGTAGAGAATATATGATTTGACTCAGCGTGTGTTTGTTTCATCGAAAGTATATGTTTGGAAACTGTTTTCATTGATTTTTGGTGTTTGGCACATGGTGGTCATCCTGAAAACATTGTCAATGAATTCTCGGCGGTATAAAAGGCAGAAATGAAGTCTCCTGCTAGAAAAGAGGAATTCTTTTTAAGTAAAAAGAGCTAAGTCTGGTGTTAATCTGGTAAGGATGAGGACTAGTGCACCTCTTCTAAGGCAAGCGATCTCTCTCTCTCTCTCTCTCTCTCTCTCTCTCATGCACTGTCTTCAAATTTGCTGTATGCCTTCACAAAAGAACTTACATGTTTTTAATAAAGATGGCAAATAATCACGAGGGCCCTTATTTGGCTTTTCTGTCCTAATCATTAATTAGCAATGCCGAGAAGCTGAGATTTGGAAATGTCCGCAATGAATTGTTTCCTTGTTTCGAATTGATTCATGATGTGTAGAAGCGGATGTTAAATGACAATGCTTCTTACCTATTTCAGCTTACTCAAAGTCAGGCTAGTGTGTTGACTCCGATTGTTTCTTATTTAGGTGTTTTCCCCCAAGGCTTGAAGCTTATTGATGTTATAGTTGCAAGTTCGGATGACTGCAGCCGAGACAAGCATAGTGAAATAAGTTATTTCTTGGACTGGGATCCCTGGGCGAAGGCCATATAAATCTCCGCTGATTCTCCGAAGGTGTAAAGTGTTGAAAGCAAAGTATTCAGCTTTTCATTTCCTGGTAAGCAAAGGCAGAAGATCAGATACGGGTCACCATGAAGAACTCTGGCTGACCTGATGGCTCATTTACCTTCTGAAATCGTTTTCCTTTGTGAGACACGTAACCCTGTTTGCATACCGAACAGATAGGTTTAAAAAAAAGTAAAAAAAGAGAGAAATATGTTACGATTATTTGCAACTTGAGATGGCACAACCTGTCTGTAACTCTGGGAAGTTAATTGGAGGAGATTTTCTTGAGCCTTATGCTGTGAAACAAGTCGGCGTCCCGACATTCGCGGTTGTGAAAAGTACAATGTTCTTTCTGTCCCGCTGAGTGTCTGGTCCACCACTTGTGTTTCCTTACATAGTCAAGTTCTGGGGCTCTCTTCATCTGCATCTACAGTTAATTCATTCGTTCCATTGCTATTAGTAATCAAAATTGCTGACGTGACATTACATATGAAACGCGATGGATATGTGATGTATTAGCAATCAAGTTCTCTTTTAGGTTCCCTTTTTGCCGTTCTTTCCAGCTTTCTCGCTTGCTAATCGGCTCCACATCTGCATCGTGCGTCCGTACTGTGCCAGGTTGCGGATATGGTTATGGGACTAATTAGGATTGACCAAAGAATTTGATTGTGCAAATACTTAAAATTGGAGAACTTGATCACTAGAAAATGAAATATTAGCGACAGGGGTGTATTTATAATGAAATTGACACGAATATAGAGCAGAAAAAAGAGATTAAGACCGAATTGACACATTTGCAAAAAGTTTAGTTTCTTTTTTTAAAAAAATTCTAAACATTTAGAACCATTTCCTTTCCAACTAATGAAATATTAGTGGTGGGGGAGTATGTGCCATCTTAGGAAGAATAATGTCACACGCAAGGGCACAGACTGGTCCCATGTTTCGTCGGCCTCTTTTAAGGCTTGCACCATGTGCGTCTCTTTTACTCCTTTCCTCTGTCTCTGATCTATCTAAGATCTCTCTCTCTCTCTCTCTCTCTCGTCTTGCCTATGATAAGGATCATCGGGAAAAAAAAGTTGGTTGCCAAGAATCACTGGCTCGATCGTCTCCCTGCCATAAGTGTTTGAGATTGGTCAAGAGAGGAAGGTCATAAGAAGGTCAAACATGGATGGCTTGTTGGAGTGGACATAGGCTCTTGCATCAGCATGGGGAGTCATACTGGTACTGGGTCTCATCGGATGTTGCCTCAGCACCATCCCTCACCACCACGGCGACAAAACCGGCGATTGTGCTAGTTGTACTAGCGATATTGGTGTATGATGTGTGCTCATTCTCATTATTCTTCCTTCTCCTCCTCTTCTTTTGACATGTGAACATACCAAGATCGTGTAGACCTCCATGGTTCAAAGGCCATGTAAACACTGCTTTTTGACCATGAAAGTTGTACATAATTGCTAGTCTTCATCTTCTTGGGTTGATCCTCGATCTTGTATATCAGTCTCGATACGCCCGGTCTTGCTAAAACTGGATAGATATTAATTTCGGTGCATACTGTCCATTATTGTAGAAATGCGAACTTAAGATGTCCAGTTGACAATAAGGTCTTTGTTTGATGCTGATTCATGTTTATTGGGCCGTTTCCAGGCTTCTGTCCCCTTAAAAACCAATAAAAGCTGTTGCCCCACTGGGCTTCAAGCATGATTACAATTAACAAGGCGATTGAAATTCTCCATACTTGGGAGTAACTTTACTGGGTGGAGTTACCCTATAGGACTAAACGACCCTATGCTTTATGGAATTTATCCAAAACCGGAGCCCTCAACCCTCCCCCTCGACTAAAGAGGCCACGGCCGACCTCAAGGTTGGCGTCTTCCAATCTGGGGTTGCGAGCCTCAGATAGGTGGTCGATGGTGTCAGATGGTGTTTGCTCTAATGGAGAGAGAGAGGTGGGGATGCGCTATGACGGTGCTGGAAAAATAATACTACCTAAATGGCTCCATTTAAAATATTTCGGCGTTTGGATTGCTTAGAAAAATGATTGAATAGATAATATTTTCCAACTAAAACTTGAATTCAAGAAAATAATTTTTGTTTTAAAAAATTAGCAATTATTTTTCATAAAATGACTAGATATTGGCATTTGGATTAGAAATTCTGCGCTTGGGCATGGGAACGCCAAAGTCATTACCTAGGCTCTTTACAATGCAGCCAGGTCCTCGTCGCCTAGGTCCAAGTACATCGAGGCTGGGCTTGGGACCTCGACACCCTGACCTTAGTCCATCTAGGTAGCGCCTGATACCTCGATTGTCGCGCTCAAATCCATCGAGGCCGGGCTTGGGTCCTTAGTGCCCATGCCTAGGTCTATTTAGGCTATGCCTCAAACCCCCCACCGCCCGTGCTCGGGTCCCCACTTTATGAACCTGGGGCCCATGCCTATTATGGAGTCCTTGGTACTAGTGCCCCAATCCATTGATACTGGGCTTGGCCTTGATGGACTCGGCCATGTGCGCCAATTTCTCAAGCTCAACCTTGATGGATGAGGGTCATGTGCGGGCACCATTAATAGAATCTCGGGCTTGGCCTCGATTGACCCAAATATAGGCACAGGGGACCTAGGCCCATCCTCTATATACCAAGGTCAAGGCACTAGGGAGTCGCACACAAGCATCGAGTTCTTAGGCTCAATTTCGATGGATCCAACATCAGTGCCTGTGCTCGTGCTCGAAAGTTAGGGATTCAAGCTTGAGACCCCAATGCCCGAACCAGGTTCTTTGGTTTCCCATGCGCAAGCTACTAGCACTCAAATAGTCCATGTCTATTTAGGAAAATGATTTTCCGTACTAAATGACATAAAACACTTTCTAGTTCATTCTCAGATCTTAGCAAAATATTAAAAAAATCTTATCATTTATATGGAAAATGACTTCCCGATTTTTTTTTTTTCAAAAGTGTCCCATTTACGGCGAAACAAACAGAGCCTGTAAGAAAGTTGCTGATACTAGTGCTAACTACAAGTAAATGAAGAGTGACGTTTTCACTACCCATTAGTTCAAAAAGTTAGTTGCTCTCTCTCTCTCTCTCTCTATATATATATATATATATATATAGAGGAGTCACCCAGCGATGGATGGAAAGTTTTGCTTTGCTTGTCTGAGGAAAAGAAGGAAGTAACAGATATGTGGACAGTTAATTTATTAAGAGATAGTTATTGAAAGTTTTAAAACTTGTTAGAAAAGTGCGATCAAATCCTAGATTTTGTCAAATTGATGCAATAAAATTTTTCGATTAACTCCGTCCAACTTGACTAATAGAAAATGTTGACATGACTTTTTTTTAAAATATTTACTCTTTCCTACACAGCTCTAACATGGCTAAAATGACATCGTTTTGGATCAAATTTAATTTTTAATAAAAATTATATTTAAATTATATTAGGGAATAAGCTAATTAAAAAACCAGGTGAGAGCAGCACTGTTATTGCCCCCACAATCACTGGCAAGGGTCGGCAATCGTGGGGGATGGCTGGCCACTGGTGACCCGCACCTGCAATCAGCAAGGGTTATCGGCCACGGCCCCTTGCCGACCTTGGCCAAACCATCTCTGAGGTAGTGGCAACGACGAGCGCCCCATAAGCCCTCACCGGTTTGCTTTCCCTTTTTTTCTTTAAATCTAAAGATAATATAAACGATGTCGTTTTATTCTAATTCGTCATGTTTTAGCCATGTTGATGCAACATAGAAAAGACAAAATATTTTTAAAAAATCACGTTAGAATTTTTCGTTAGCTAGTTGGACAGAGTTAACGAGAAGACTCGATTACACTTTTTGTAAATTCAAGACTCAATTATACTTTTGCGACATGTTTTATAATTTTCAGTGCACTTATATGTGAAGTTATGAATTATGTAAAAAAATAAATTCTCTCATATGCTGATATTAGGATTGTAACCCTATGCTAAATTTACCGAGCAAACTCTTTTTAAATGAGAGAGAGAGAGAACCCAAAAAAATCCTAAACCCTTCACACTTTTATCAATCTAGTCCTAAATTTTCAATGAATAGGACTGAGGCAGCAAAACGTAAAAAGATTTAAGATTGAATTGATAAATTTACAAAGTTTAGGATTGAATTGGCAAAAGTATGAAAGGTTTATGATTTTTTTGAAAATTTTATCAAGAGAGGAGGTACCTGCAACGGTGCAGCGGCACCGACGCCAACACTGGTAGTGGCTTAGAGGCGGCAAATCTATGAGAGGATGGACGTAGCGACACTCGTTGGTTGGAGGCAGAGAGTTGCGGTGTTTTAGATGTACTGGACAACGGGAAGAAGAAATTGAAAAAAGAAGGGGAGAGAAAAAATAAATAAATAGACATAAAAAAATAAATCTCAACCCTTGAAATTATCCAGATTAATACATAAATCATGTAGAGATGAAATGAATTTCCCACGTGACACAATCGGCACTAATGTGGATGTTTTTTTTAATATTTTTAAATTTTTTGTTGTCTTATCCTTTTCCTTTTCATTTTCATTTTTTTCCTCTTTTACTTCTTTTCTTTTTTTATTTTATATTTTTTTCCTTCGTCTACAAGGGCCTAGTGTAGCCATCGCCGAGCCTCAGGCGAGGAACGCTCACGCTTGGGTTGGTGAAGGTGGCCCTTGGGCATCCCTCGCTTGAGGCCGTTGACCGCGATAGCCGGCGGAGGAAAAAAGAAAGAAGAAGAAAGAACAAAAAAAAAAGAGGGAAAAAAAGAAAAAATTAATAAAAACTAAAATATTATTAAAAACTGTCCATATCAACGCCAATCGCGACATGTAAGACGGCTGACGTCCACATTAGTGATTTCCGGCCAAAATTGATCGGATTGAGTTAACTAACGAAACGTGAAAATGTTTAGGGATTAATTGGAAAAATCAAAATATTTATAACTGAATTGACAAAAATGCAATAGATCTAACACTTTTTAGACAATTTTCCACACAATAATGATTCTCAAGCTCAAAGCTTTCCAAATCAATTCAGTCACCTGCATCAGATTGGTTTGGTTTACGACTTAGATGTTCTGTGACAATCTTGACTTATTTGCCTTCAAGAATTTGCTTTGGAAGGAGAAGAGCTTTGCAAGCGAATCCACGAAGAACCAGTCATCCTCAAACTCCCTCCCGCATCATCATCTAGCGTCGGTCACAGGTCCAGCATCGCCGCTCCTTGTCGCAGTGTCGCTGCCATTCATCCCGGATACCACCGGTTGCTTCCAGGTCAACGCATGAATTGGGTCTTACCGATTTTGCTTGAAGATCAACGTTTGTCATAGTTTGGATTGCAGTGTGTTCAACGATTGCGGTTCTGATTATGATCGTTGCCGCCCTGACTGCTGTCTTCGCGATCCGTATGAGGGGAAGGATTTTAGGGGACGGGAATTCCGGTGGAGGACACGGAGGAACAGCAGAGCACAAGGTGCTAAACGTTCATTTTGGAGGAGTACTAGATGGCGCCGCCTCTCTGGAGTGTAGAGGAAATATGGTCGGTATTGGCGATTTCAGCAACGGCGGCTGCTCAATCGGTGGGGCTGACGGAGGAGTTGTAGGCTGCAGTGACGCAGGTGGCGGTAGTGCGCGAGTTTCTGCGCCGTGTGATAGCGGCGGCGGAGGGGGTGGCTGCGGCTGTTAACGAGGGACAGAAAATCGACGTGCTCGACACTTTTTGGATTGAAGTTTTCTACACAAAGGGCGGTGGAAGTTGCAATGTACTAGAAGGATTTGTTCGATGTGGGTGAAGTTATTTGTGTACCATCACTTGAAACTCACTATTTAAGAATTTATTTTAATTTTAATTTTTTTAAACTTGAAACTAATTATTTGTATTTTTTTATTTTTATTGTTGAGAGTGCGTTTATTAGAGAAATTTGTAATAATTGGCTTCGTTCTCTATTCGTTATTGTTTTCTAAATTAAGAAACATACTTTTATGAAATTACTTTCTTCGCTTTTAATGTATATTTCATTCACGTAAAAATTAACTTACGTTGAATTATTGACATCACGACTCTTTTATTGATTAGTTTTAGATTTGGCTTTGTTAGTTCGCTCTGCTCTTTATGCAAAATGTCCCTTGAATTATTGGATATAAAGTTGATGCTGGTAATCAGAGTAGAATCAGATAACTCTATTTCTCGTGAGAACGTTTGAACCGATCGTGGAAAAGGTTTGGGTATGCCTTATATAAAACTCGACACCCTGCCCAAGCCCATACTATGGGCCCGACACACTATGGGCTTTACACATGGTTACAGGAGAAACGATATTTAGACTTCGATCGTTTTGTGAAAAATATAACATTCAAGAAAAATATTTTTTGAGAAGTCATTTTAAAAAAAAATGATAATATCTTTCAGTGTTCAGCCAAAACCTTAAAATAAACTGAAAATTACTTTTTATTATTTGGTAAGGAAAATATTTTCCTCATTTGATTTTTTGTGTCATCATTGGGTCGAAATTGCTGGCACAGCTTGAAGAGGAAGAAATAAAATAAAATAACCGAAAATAAAGTAAAAATAAAAAAGGAAATCAATATGATTTTGACGGACCTACAAAGGAAACCCTTGTCTTGGTTCTAGAGAAACTTTTATGTTTAATTGAGTCTTCAAGTTCTTATTTCAATCAATGTTGTCTAGGAATGTGATACCACGGGGTGAAAGCACCAACGGAAGTGGATAATTTGCATCTTACGGTCATATAGCGAAGGCATAGGCACAAATTTGCCAAGACCCATGAAGGAAGTTGTGGGGAGTTTATTCCAAGCACGTTCTCTTTACTTGGGAAAACTTGCATGTGGAATTAGACTACATCGACCATTTTGTTTCTCTCTTGCCATGCAGTAGATGCTCCTCCTTTGAAGGTGGCTGATTCAAGGGACGAGTGAGATCCTCACGGTTTTAGAAGTTTTCCCTGCTCACCCTACAGGAAAATACAAACCCTCTCTTTGAATACTAGTTAACTAGACCCATATCCAGATCTATGCCATGAATTTCTCCATCTTTATCTGGTTTCTGATCTACCCCTCCATCCACAACTGATTTGAGACCTCTGCCTACTTTCTTTCGTATCTTGAACCACTCCTATGGCTGTGCACACCCATCACAACGCTATCTGATCTATGTCCCAAGGTAGTGGATGGGTGGTGTTGGAAATACTCTTCCAATAGTGGGTTGTTGGTGACTAGTAGTGCAGGTGATCGAGGGCCTCTCTACCTGCCTTGTTGAGTTATGCGAAGAGTGCGCACACCAACTATTTGGTCTGGTGGGAAGGTGTTGGCTCCTTATTCTGATATGGTTTGATTTCTTCGAGTGCTATTGGAGAGCTGTAGTTTCCATTGGCAGTGGTAGATGGTTGAGGACTAACTCTATGTTCAGCTCAAATCCGGAGGCGAGACAAATTATGCCCCCTTTGTAGCCATGAATATTTTAGCCTGGAATTGCTGAGGAATTGTCGGAAACTCGACAGTGAGAGAGTTGAAGGCTACATGTCAATCTTGTGCCCAAATATTGTGTTTCTATCAGAGACAAAATGAGATACTAGAACGGATAGAGACTCTTACAAGAAGGGATTCACTCAGTCCTTCTCAATTCCCGCGAAAAATATTGTAGGAGGTCGAGCAGTGATGTGGAAAGATCCTATAGCTTTATCCTTTTCCTTTGTAGACAAAAACCAAATCCATACGGAGCTTTCTAACAAAGAAAATTTGGAACAATTGTGGTGGCTTTAGTTGGTGCATGAACCTCCTTATTGTGGTCTTGAATGAATATTTTGGGAAGAATTCACAAGTCGGGTTCAAAACTTGGGAGAGGATTGGGTTGGAATTGGAGACTTCAATGAGACTATCTATGATTCTAAGGCGTCGAATAGAAGGGGACCGGGGCCATCTCGCCACTTTCTAGTGGACTTTATGGATCTTTTGGGTTGTGTTGATCTTGGGTTCAAAGGCAAACCTTATACTTGGACAAATGATAGAGAGGGTTTCGCAAATTTTCAAAAAGACTAGATCGAGCAATATGTTTGACATCATCGTGTGAGAAATTCCCTCGGGTGGGCTTGTCCACTTGCTGGTAGTAAACTCAGATCATTCTCCTATTTTGCTGAATTCAACTTCTCTTGAGAATAATTCGAGATGACCTTTTAAATTTGAAGCGGCATGGCTGAGGGACTCAACTCATGTTAATGAAGTGGAAAAAGGCTTGGAATAACAATGTGGTAGAGAATTCAATGACCACATGGCATAGGAAGCTCAAATCGACAGAATTCGCTCTCAAAAGGTGGAATAAGAAACATTTTGGTATTTGCCAACAATACCTTAAGGAATTGATGTTGTCACTTGATTCATTCAATGGGATGAACCTTCAGAAGAGAACAGCAAGAAGGAAAAAGAAATCAAGGCATCTACTAATGAGCAGTGGGAGAGATTAGAGATGATTTAGAAGCAAAAATCGAGACAATCGTGGCTATAGGAGGCTGATCAGAATGCTAAATTCTTCCATCTCTCTACCAATATTAGAAGGCATAAAAATTATATCCTGGTAATTCAAGATGGCGGAGGCCGATGGATTACGAGTATGGAAGAGGTTAAAAACTTCTTTTTATCCAAGTATACGGAGCTTTTCTCGGGACCATCATTGATCCACACCCTCTCATTAGGAACTCTTCCCTAAAATCGTTTCTGAAGAAGAAAACTTGAATCTTTTTTGTGATTCCAATGGAGGATGAAATATATAGTGTCTTGAAGGAGATGGCTCCCTTAAATCCCTAGGCCCAGATGGATTCCATGCCATTTTCTACATGAAATGCTGGGAAGTGGTAATTGCCAAAGTTGCCTAGTTTGTACAACAATTCTTTAAGGCAGGTGAGTTGCCCCATCTTCTCAATCATACTTTCATAGTATTCATCCCAAAAGCTCATAATACACACACCACTTAATCAATTCCGCCCAATAAGTCTATGCAATGTGAGATATAAACTTATTTCCAAGTTGTTGGCAATAGACCGAAAGAGTTCCTCAGTTGTATTATCTCATCTCAGCAATCGGCTTTTGTCTCGGTAGAAGCATACAAGAGAATTCTGTTATCGCAGAGGAAATCTTACACTCCATGAGCAAGTCCACAGTAAGGGGAGGACTTTCATGGAGTCAGGTTGATATGTCAAAAGCTTATGATCGAGTTGATTGGAATATACTTGATGCAGTGCCACCACCTAGGTTTCTCGTCCATTTAATTAAAGACACCTAAAAAGAAGCATTTCGTCGGTTCATTATACACGCATCACTTTATCGATGGTAGACTCACGGGAAGTTTTAAACTTAGGAGGGAGACTTCGACAAAGAGGCCCTATCTCGCCATATCCATTTGTGATTTATGCTGAACTTCTTTCTAGAATTCTACATGGAGCAGAGGATTTGAAAATTATTGCAGGGTTAAGAGTAGGACGAGAAAGCCCGTCATTAACTCGCCTTATGTATGCCGATGACTTCTTGTTATTTGTCCAAGTCACTAAGCATCAAGTGAGAGCATTGAAGGAATGCGTTGAGATTTATTGCTCGTGGTCAGGTCAGAATTTGAATCCTCAGGAAATCTGTCTTTTTCTCTAAAAATACTTCTGTGGGGATGAAAAAATTTGTGTATGGACGAGCTCCACATGCGAAAGACCGATCCTGAAGCACTGTGCCTTGTAAATCCCCTATTCCAACTAGGAAAAGGTAGGACAAAATATAAATTCCTTGAACAGAAAGTTATTGACAGACTTAGCCCCTAGAAAAGGAAGACATTATCTTGGGCGGGTGAGCAACATCTATTCGATTAGTTGTTCAAAGCACACCGATCTATGACATGCAATCTAGTTGGCTGTCACAAAGTACTTGTGATCGACTCGGTGCCTCTACAAGAAAACTATGGTGGGGTGTGCCAGAAGACAAAAACAGGTACTTTACACCTAGATTTTGGGGTAAAGTATACCGCAAGTGTCCAAAACTTGTGTACGGCATGCACTTTAGTGCCAAAACTTTCAAAACGTTCACTTTAATGTCAAGTTCGGAGAAAATCGTGCACTTCAATGCTAATCTGGCTAAAATCCTGCCAAATGAATTATGTAGATTTTTAATTTATTTTATTATATTATGTGGCAAATTTTTACAAGCAGCTGTCACAATGGACTCCATACACAAGTGCACGCCGTGGATTCGCCACGGTCGGTCGCCATCGTTGGACTCCGGACCCCTCCAAAAATCAACCGCTCGTGGATTCACTACCGTCGGTCGCTCGTGGATTCGCCACCTCAATCGCTCGTGGAGTCAGTGCCATCGCTAGCTCGCCATCATTGGTTTTCAATAGGTCATGGAGTCGCTGCCGTCGCTCACTCCCCGTCGTGGAATCACCGCCGTTGTTTTCTCACTTCAACGATCCTCTCTCATGGAGTTGCCACCATTGCTCGCTCGCCGCCGTTGCCGTCGTCCTCACCATCGTCGTCGCCGTCGCTCGCTCGCTCGGTCGGTCATGTGTTAGGGTTTCTAATTTGAGGTTAAATTTGAGATTTAGGTTTATAATTTGGGATTCAATTTGGGATTTTGGATTTATGTTTGGGTAAATTCAGCTTCAACGATGTATTTGCTCTTTAAATTGCTAACTTGGCCTCCTGTGAGCCTCGTTATCCTCCACATAGATTCTTCGGCGTAACTTAGCATTGAAGTGAACGATTTTCAAAAAACTTGATACTAAAGTAAACGTTTTGTACCTTACCCAAAAAAAAAAAGTGAACATTTTAAAAATTTTGTTACTAAAGTGCACACTGTACACAAGTTTTGACATTTGCGGTGTACTTTACCCTAAATTTTGGGATTCTCTACGTAGAAACAAGAAGTGTGGTGGAATGGTTTTTGGCAAAATAGGGATTTCAACAATACTTTGCTACTAAAGCTTGGTTGGGGAATGATCCGAGATACAGGCAAGTTATGGGTCAAGTTCTTGAAGGAAGATATCTTCGAAGCTCAAAGTTTTGAAATCACGGAGTCAAGGCATCAGCCTCTCCTTTGGGGAAGGCAATCATGCACCCTAGAGAAATATTCAAATTAGGAACTTTGTATCAGACAGGGGTGGAAAGTCGATTGAGGTCGGAAATCACCCTTGGATCCCTAATGTCTCATCTCATCTGCCTTCTTCTGTTGATCCAGATCCTATTTCGAAGCAAAGAAAGATAGAAAGCTTCTCTATGCAGGGATAAAAACCTGGATGTTTTTAGTCTAAATCAGGACATTTTGCCCAACCTCAATCCAAGCTATTATTTAGATCCATGTGCCAAATTCCATTTGGGTGGACAAACCGATTTGGCATTCAATTGCTATGGAACATTTTCTGTCAAATTTGCTTATAAACTCATCAAGTTGCAAAATGAAAAATGGCAACGGCTCCGAGATTGGGAACAAAATATGGAAGGCTAGAATTCATGAGTGGCACAAAATGATGTTGTGGAGGACAATAGCTAGCGTCTTGCCTTGTCGAGGTAACTTATTTCAATTGTTCCATATTCCAAGCCCTTCTTGGCCGTTGTGTGGAGACTGGGAAGGAAAATTCAATTCATTTGTTCACAACATGTCCTTTGGCCCAAATTCTATGGAGACAGAGCCATGGGTATCTCATTTGCTTGGAACTTCAGGTTTCCAAAAGAGATGGTGAACACTTCTTAATCCGAAAAAATAGCATAGAGAATGAGATTAGATTGCAAGCTATTCACCCTTTATGCAGCAATTATTTGCTCTAGAAGGTGGCGATATAAGAATGCAATGTTACATTGTGAGACTATTCTAGTTCCCTCCCAGGCAGTTCAGCTAGTCATACAAGATTTCATGGAATATTTGAATATCTTTAGGAATGAGAAAAAATTTGAGTTAAGTGAGGAACCAGATTTTATTGGGGTAAGGACAAACTCTTCGATTCCTCCATCAAAGCAAGAGTTGAAGTTAATGTAGATGGTGCATGAAAGGATAACAAAATGGCCATAGGTATTTGCACAATCAGATGGGGGCTCAACTGTTCAAGTGTGGACAAGACAAGGAAGATGGAACTCACCATCGGAAGTGGAAGTTGCAGCTCTTCTTCTCGCTTGCAATGCTACTCAATCTCTTAGTATCACAAAGCAATCTTTGAAAGTGATTGCAATGTGTTGATTGATGCAATAAAACATAGGGGCCTTGCCATTGGTGCATTCATCCATCATCTCATACTCTCATCTCCTCCTAAACAACGACTCGAGATGAATTTGAAATGGACTAGTAGAACCTGTAATGTAGTTACTCATGAGCTTGCAAATTGGCTTTTCATCATATAGGAACTATATCTTCTTTTCGTTTTAATGATCTCCAAGCTAGAGTGAAAATAGAGTGTTAGTAGAATCTTCTTTCATCAATCATCTAATGTACGCTCATTTTCCTCCTCGTAATATTGCTCTGCTTTGATGGAATGAAAGTGTTTTTCTAGGAAAAAAAAACGAAACCGTGGCCAGGAAAGCAACTTTTGAAATGAATCTAGTAATCTATGATTAAAAAAAGTTGAATCTCGTAATCAAAGTGGCTTGGGCTTGCAGTTGCAAATTGGTAAAAGGCCCCCGATGTTGTGCTCGGGCCACGTATTCAGAGACATGTCCCATGCTGTGATTTTACGCCTTTAGACTCGTTCTCTGGATGATGGGCTGGTTTGTCCTCCGGTGTTGAGTCTTTTCTTGCCCCAGCTCAACCCAACAACATTTCCTTGTTAATATGAGCTGTCTGAATCTTCGACTCAACTAATCTCATAGAATGCACACACATCACATCATTGAAATTAGGTGCGAGCATCAATCCTGGGTCAAAGCGATAATCAATTTGTTTTTCTAGTTTTTCTCCAAATTTCAGGTCCAAGAAGACATCTTTAAAGGCATTGATTTATTAATCAAGGGAGAAGAATCTGGAGTTATCAATCAAAATCACAATTGCTAATTCTTGGAGATGCTAGAATCAAGGGATTGACAACTTTTATAATATGTTGATCTCTTTATTATTATTTTTATCGTTGCATTGTTTCCTCGTGTAATAGTTTATAATATCTTTATATAATGAAAGTCATCACAACAATTGTACATTGAGATCAAGAATCAAACACATTTGTTCTTTATGTTATCGGCGCGTATTTTCGAAAGAAGTCAATGCTTAACCATGGCTTTTGTCAAGTATCCATACCCCTCATCTTTTGAACATTAGCAATTTTGTGTCACTGAAAACTGACATAAGCAAATATTCTTGTTGGAGAGCACAAAATGCTTGCACCAATTAAAAGTCAGGAACTGGTGGGATTCATTGATCGCAAATACTAGATACCGAGTCCAATAATCACCGGTTTGTGATAAAGGACATTTGCTACACTTACTATTCATTAATCGGTTAATGAGCAATTTGCTACACTTACTATTCGGTTTAATCTATATACTGGTGGGATTCATTAATCGGTTTAATCTATCTTTCCTCCCATTAGATGTGCCAAAGGCATTTGCTACACTTACTATTCGAGATAATCATGACTCAGAATGGTTCATGAAAATCGAAGCTTCAAATCATATACTGGATATGAAGGTAAACTTTTCAACTTGCCGCCGTATATGGGAATGGTTGGAAATGGAGATTCACTTGAAATTTCCGTACTGGTGATGCTCAGATCAATGTGGGCCAAGAGAGTGTTGACTTAAAAAAATGTTCTACTTGTTCCTCATATGAAAAAGAATTTATTATCAATGAGCAATTTACAACTGACTATCTTCCAAATTCTGAGTTCTTTGTCACTGGTTTTGTGATAAGGGACAAAAAAATGGGGAAGGTTCTAACAGTTGGAAACCGTGAAGGTGATCTATATACCTCAAAGGCATCAAAAGAAGCATTATTTTCAAACCATTTAAAGAAAGGTTGATGAAAGCACTTGGCATCAAAGGTTGGGACATCCACAACTGACGACAATCCGTTATCTGCAAATAAAGATGATATTTCTGTTACTGTCCGGAATAAACCTGCTATCGTATGTGGTAGTTGTCAAATGGGGCAAGCATCTAAACTTTCTTTTTTGCCTTCCAAAACAGTACTACTAAACCTTTCGAAAAGATACATAGTGATTTGTGGGGAAAGGCTTTGATAATGTCATTTCAAAGGTTCTAGTATTATGTTTGCTTTGTGGATGATTATACGCAATATACTACGTTGTTTCCATTACGACAAAAAAAAACTGATTTTTTTGCATGTTTTCTCAATTTCGAGAAATATTTGGAAAGGCAATTTTGAGTGCATGTTAAAATCTTTCAATCTGATGGAGGAGGAGAGTCAACCGAGCAGATTTCTTGATCCACTTGCAAAAGAATAGGATTGTTAATCAAGTATCTTGCCCAAAAACTACGGAACAAAATGGAGTTGCCGAGCGAAAACATAGGCAGATATGTGAAATTGGCTTGACCATGCTTCATCGAAGTGGAATTCCTAAAAAATACTGGGTCAAAAGCTTTCAAACAATACTTTTTCTATTGAATCGGCTTCCTACAAGGGTGTTAAGCATGAAATCACCTTTTGAATTCTTAGTTGCCAGAAAACCAAATTCTAATTTTTTTGCAAGTTTTTGGTTGTAGGTGTTTTCCTTATCTTAGGGACTACACCAAGAGTAAGTTCGATCCTCAGTCGTTACCATGTGTATTTCTTGGCTACAATGATCGCCACGAGGGATCTCAATGTCTCTATCATCCGATTGGTTGAATTTATATATTGCACATTATCTTTGATCAGACCATATTTCCCTATCCGGTACCCAGCTCATTATTTTGGGATCAAAGTGATAAAGTGGAGATATTTGAATTTATAAGCTGGCCTAATGAAGATAATTAGCATCTAACTCAGAAATTTCACCTTTGTATTTGCAACAAGGTGCGCTCTCTGCTAAATCAGATCAACCGTGTGATGACTTATCGAATTCTGCTACTTAGGATAATTCTCATGAGACAACATTGATGGAGGTGAATCACACGTTCACGAAAATCATGTCGAAAATGATGACTCGTCTGGTGCTTTCGCTTGGTTCTCTACGCAATTTGACAAATGAAGATTCCTCTTTGGATGTTCTTCATGATTCCTCAGTAGCTCGTTCACCCACCGCAAATCATTCAATGTTACTCGAGCACATGCTGGTATTGTGAAGCCTAATGCAAAATATGCCAATTTTCATTTGATGGACTCGAAACTAGCGAAACTAAACAATGTAGACTCTGCTTAAAGCATCTAGGGTGG
>JAGVVM010006346.1:0-22638 GCA_019149425.1 Psidium friedrichsthalianum
CCGGAATAACGGAAGCCAGGAGTGCCGCGAGAAACCCTCGGGGGCTAGTTTCAACATCGTTCTGTTGTTGCAAAATTCCTAGGAATAAAACTACTAATCCTTAGCGTTAGAATGTCTGCTGCTGGGGAAAAAGCCGCTTCTTCTTCCTTAAAAACACAACTGAGCGTTGTCCGGGAGCGTTGATCTTGTCGTGTTTTTAAGTGAATGGCTTTAAAATTCGTTTATAGTTCGTTCTCATGCTGTCTTCTCGGAAAGCCTCGTACGCTTCTCAATGAAAATACTAGCCCTCGTCTCTTGCGAACTAATTTGGGAGATGACCAGGTCGAGAAGCGATCAGAATTTGTGAGGGAATTACGCAAGTTGGAGAAACCACCTATTAAAGTTAATATCACGCAAGAATGATAAATATTTCTGTCGTGGGGCAATCAAATCGGGGGCGTAGTTCTCTACCATGGAAAAAATAGTGTCTTTTCGATCTGATGAGTATGTGGTTTTTTAACCAGGTCCCTCGACTACAGAAGTCTAATTTAACCAGGGGCGCTGGCTGAGTCGTTTAGTATTTAGTAGACTGTGATTTTAATAATTAGACTCAACCAGTGTGGTAGCCGAAACTCACATAGGGGCCCTCTAGCAATAGTCCGTTAACCCGACGGGGCACCCACAAGTGTGGTGACTGCCGCCTATTATTTTAACGTATCGGGTCCCACGCCCATGGCCGCCCAATTTGTCATAGAATCTTTTTATCCCCCTATGAAGCGAGAATACCCTCGAGTTTGACATCCTAGAGTCACAGATGAATCCTTTTAAGGTTATCTTAAACCTAAAATACAGTTATCTGCCTACCATGGAAAAATTATATCATTTCGTATCCAAAAATACATGTTTTTCTTTTTTCATGTCGATAAGTTACAATAATGTTGGGAAGAATTTATATAAAATTCATAAATATAGTTTGCAAACGGGGGGATCAATCTACCTATTCATTGCCAAGAATATTTATTTGACGATATCTAAAAACTTAGAGTGGTGCTTTTTCTTTTTCCATGATAAGAAAGTTTCTAATTCAAGATGATTTCTCTTATTTCCGTTGACTATATTTTCCTACGTATTGAAGATAAAAGATGACAGTTTTTAAGTACAAACAATCTGAACATCATTAACGTTGTATTCTCGTGAAGATACACCATCTAAAATTATATGACTTTAGAATTATAGATAGTATTGTCTAAATTGCGTACT
Organism: Psidium friedrichsthalianum; assembly: GCA_019149425.1. NCBI lineage: Eukaryota > Viridiplantae > Streptophyta > Magnoliopsida > Myrtales > Myrtaceae > Psidium > Psidium friedrichsthalianum. Next base: position 1,240 of record JAGVVM010006346.1, read on the forward strand.
TTTTAATTTACATGTTTGTTTATTATCCGTTTAATATAAAACAATAATTATTCAAGATACCTTTTATTCACTTTTTTTTAATTTTTAAACATGTTAATGAGATGTTATAGTAGAAAGAGAATGATTTCGGAATGGCAATATCTATCTATTTTGAAGTGATAATTACTATTATCCTATTTTCTATTACGAAATGAGTCAAACAGATAAGGTTTCGAAATCATTACGCTTACTTAATTGGTTGATTTCAGCGCTACGAGGCAATTGGCAAATAATATATTTCAAGATATTTACATTTCTTTGGGAATCAACTAAAGATGAGATTCAAGAGAGATGAAACAAATCGTATTTTTCATGATAGTTTTAATTTTGCACCTAATTTTAAAATTTTAAACCCATTGGATGATAAAAATCTATGGACGACAAATCAGTCGTCGAATGTGTCGTGTGGAAGACTATGCATGTGCCGGCCACGTGATAATTGTGCAAAGGTAGAGTAAAATGTCGCATGTTATCTACGAAGGATTATATTAATGACGTCCCGAAAGATCTACCAAAGACATGAAATCATTCGTTTTCAGTGCATACTATGAATTTTTTGGCAAAACCCCATTTGCTCATTTCTTTTTCTTAAGTGAGAAAAAAAAGCATTCATGCTCATGCGCAGATCTCGGTTGCTCAAACGGCCAAAAGGATTTTAATACTCCTGCCTACGATTCTATAAAAGACGATGCTAAGAAAGTCTTTGAATCTCTAAATTATAGAAAAATAAAAAAAAATCTTAAATATATTACAATTATACCAAATTAGTTCTAAATTTTATTGAATCTTAAACTTTTTTGCAATAGTACCAATTCAGTACATTTTGCCGGATGATGCTGATGTTGATAAGTTTTAATAAAAACTTATAGTACTATCCCTTGAAATTATGGTTATTGTAAAAAAAATTAACTACATTGATATAATTGTAATATATTTGAAAAAATATTTTCACCGTGAAAAGCACGAGTGCTCAAAAGTCAATGGTCAGAAATGACATTACATATATGATTTTTTTTCCTCAAAAAATAAGAGAATAAAATTGAAAGAGTTGGGAAATAGTAAAAAACAGAAAATGACAGAGGAAAGACAGAGTAAGCGGGCGGGTGGATTTGTTGGCGTCGATTGGTTCGCTCAACGCACGCTTCAACTGCATCTTTTCCGCACAACGAACCCCCCCTCCTCTCTCTCTCTCTCTCTCTCTCTCTCTCTTTCCTTTCGCTTGCTTTAGGGCAATTGATTTCGTCCCCCCGGCATTTCGCCTCGATCGCATCCCGCTCTCCGCTCTGCATTCCAGAGTCTCTTCGGGTCTCGCTAGGGTTCCTTCTGGAGCTCGGCTCGGCGTCCCGCTTGTCGTTTTCTGTGGATGTGGAGGAGAGGAGGTGGAGAGGAGCTGGTGAGCTTCTTGCGTGATTTGAATCAGGTCTTCGAGCGCTCGTGGGAGAAGATCTGAGAGTTTTTTTGTGTGTGTGTGTGTGTGTGTCTTGAATTGAAAGATGAGCGCGTCGAGGTTTATAAAGTGCGTGACGGTCGGCGACGGGGGCGGTGGTAAGACTTGCTTGCTGATCTCTTACACCAGCAACACCTTCCCCACGGTGAGGGCTCATTTTGGTTTTGTCTAGCTTTGGTTGAATCTTTTCAATGTTTCTCTTTCGATGACTTATAGTGCCTTTTTCTCGGATTCCTGCGAATGCAGTGTCAGGTTTGTTTGATTTTTCTAATTTCGTTGTAGCTGCATCAGTAATTTGAGGGATTGAATGAACCAAGGAAAAACAGAACATTTCTTTCTTTTTGTTGTATGCTTTCTCTTTTCTTTCTCTTTCTCTTTTTTTCTTTTGTTGTTTGAAGATTTTGGCTTTGTTTTATGCGCGTCGTCTTTTTGTCTTCCTTTGGAAATCTGAGATGTGGTTCGGATTGTTTGGATGTTGTCCGGCGCATATGATGGCAGATTTTTGCTTATTTTGTCTTAGTTGATGTCTTCGTGGGCTGATTTAAATGCTTCTGTTTCCGGTGACAGTTCTATAATGATTAGCGGTTGAAGGTAAAGAAATAGGGTGAATTTTGAACTAGCTCTTAGGCTCATTGGTTGGTTCCCCATTATTAATGTGGCTTTTGGATGCACCTGCAGCTGTGCATGCCTTCTGGGTGTTGGTGTGTGTGCCAACTAATCATGTCGCGGACTCACGGTTCTATATGGCTTAATTTGTATTGTGTCGTTGGATGAGTTTAGCGCAGAACACAATATTGTTTTTTCCTTCAAATGAGACCTTTAGCATCTTCTTACTGGACTTTTTTTTTTTTGTTGAAAATGGATTATGTTCCTACCGTCTTCGACAACTTTAGTGCTAATGTGGTTGTCATGGAGCCACTGTGAACCTGGGACTATGGATACTGCAGGTCATTTTCTTTGATTGACTCTCGTGTCTTCTTTGTTAGCTTAGATATTTTGCCTTTGCCTCCTGGATTAATTCTTCTTTTGTGTGGAACAGGACAGGAGGATTACACAGACTAAGACCTTTGAGTTATCGTGGGGCAGATGTTTTCATTCTAGCATTCTCTCTCATTAGCAAGGCCAGCTATGAAAATGTCTCTAAGAAGGTTAGACAATGAAGCTCTCTCTCTCTCTCTCTCTCTCTCTCTCTCTCTCTCTCTCTCTCTCTCTCCATTGCTGATAAATCTGTCTGTATTTTTGGTTTCATTACCAGTGGATTCCTGAGTTGAAGCATTACGCGCCTGGTGTCCCAATTGTTCTTGTTGGGACAAAGCTTGGTAAGAACACTTCTCATTACCATACAGGGGCAGCTTTGCTTTTCTCCTCTTATGCTGCTTAGTACATGTCTCCATCTGTATGTGTACATCGCGGCAATGCCATGTCTCACTTACCCTATCTTTCTTTCATTTTCCTTCATGAAGTGTTTCTGGGGTTAATCAATGTGATAGCAATCCACAAGCCCACAAGCTTTATTCTGGATTAGTTGGTTTGAACTGTATGAGGAGTTGGTTGGGTTTCCAATTCTGCATCATTGACCCGTCCTTTGTCATATTATCACTGTTTTGTGTTCATGCATTTTATTCATCTTGCACAATTTTTAGAATTTGGTTTGTGAACTCAGGTTCTCCAACTCACTGTGTTGACATTCTCTCAAGAATGGACAGTGCATCAATTGGCTTTATTTGGTCACAAACACCCAAAGCAGTCCTTCTGTGGCATCATTTTGATTTTTTTCTTTCATACTTTGGAGCAGTTAATAGGTTATGGCGTCCAATTATGTCATAACTAGAGGCCATTAATCTGATTTTAAGGTTTTGAATATGATTGGTCTGCACAAGACTGTTCGCAAATGTAGAAGACACCTTATGCCTCAGGCACAAGCAAATTTTTTAGTAACTCTCAGCTAAACAGTTGGACTGATGGTTCCAGGATCCTGTTAGTATCTGTCATGAAGTGACTGCTGTCCATCTATGTACATTACTTAGAAAATGTCAAAAGTTGCATAAATCACTTTCCTAATTGTCATATATTGACAAAGGCGAGAAAGTTTTAGGACTTTCAAATTCTTGAATAGGTTGGTAGCATGGAATGCTGATGAGGATGAATTACTTGTCTATCATGCAACCTTATGTTTTTCCATAGTAATGGCTTTGCTCTCTCACGTTTGTGTCTTGAGTACTGCAAGTATTTTTTTTCGTTGCGGGAAGACGACACCTGTTTTGTTTATGGCTAATGTCATATCTCTCTACCTGTGATAGCATTTATCACGTTGGTGATTGAAGATAAGCTTTGAGCTTAGATTTAGTCTATAAATTTCAGAAATTGTTGAAACTCTAATCTTCCTTTTTATGGTGGCTTTGATAATTGTTAATAATTTGGTTGTTTTGGTGTTGAATGAAATCTTACCAGATCTTCGAGATGATAAGCAGTTTTTTATAGATCATCCTGGTGCAGTGCCAATTACTACAGCTCAGGTATTTGTTAATGCTGGGTTTTTTTCTCACAAGTGACTTCTCTTTCCAACTTTCATCTGCTTTCTGCGTTCTAATAATTGATCTATCCTTTCTCAAGGGAGAGGAGTTGAGAAAGCTGATAGGTTCACCTGCATATATTGAGTGCAGCTCAAAGACACAGCAGGTACTTGTGCATGTAAAGTAAAACTTTAACTTCTTTTTTTGCACTGCCTCCGTCGGCCTTGTTTTGACATGGCCACACTTTGTGACCGCAGAATGTGAAGGCAGTGTTTGATCAAGCCATAAGAGTTGTGCTTCAACCACCCAAACAAAAGAAGAAGAAGAGCAAAGCCCAAAAAGCCTGCTCCATATTGTGATTGATAATAGCTCGAAGATAGAACAGCCTGTTGCTCTCTGCCTGTATCTCCTCCGTTATGGCTTTGCTCTTAAAAGAAGATGCCATTGCTGATTTGTTGTGCCAAGTGACAAGACTTTCTTTGTGAAGCATCAATTCGTCCAGTACCAGCTCGATTGGCGTCATGGTGATCTAATTCTTGTGTTTGTCCACGCGTCTTCTGCAATTCTTGACTTTGATAATTCTATGTATTAATGAACCGCATTTAATGAGAGAAAAACCCTTTTTTTTTTTTCCATGGAGCACGTCTATGCTTTTCTATCAGTACAGCTCGTGATCATTTTATGATGACAAATTGGTGCATCTTTATATCAGCATCCGTTGACCATCCCTTTATTTCAGATCAGAAAGTGACTCTCGTTGACCATCCCTTTTTATTTTAGATCAGAAAGTGACTCTCTCCTCTCTCTCTCTCTCTCTCTCTCTCTCTCTCTCTGTCTCTCTTTGTCTGCTTTTACTCCTTGAGATATAAAATGGTTGAAATGTATGGCTTAGGATAAATATACGGCGGTCGGCATACTTCCATGGTATCTGAAAAGAGCAAAGTTGATGAGATCAGACGCCCAAAACGAACGTTGCTTTCAAATCCTTCCCTTCCCACTCTTTTTTGCTATTATAGTCCTTGAAAAATGTAATGTTCTTTTGGAGTTTTACTTGGCAGTGCTGTTGCATCAATTATTCGACTCTCTTCTTGTCACAATCTCGCTACGATTTCTTTGTTCAGTTTGGGAAACTTGTATTTTTGTTTGTACAGTACTCACTATGTGGATGTCTGGGATGTCGATAACTTGAATCCACAGATTTTTCGCCGGTCCATGAGTTTACGGTAATAATCAGTGCTAGTCCTCCATGGTATGCTCGCCTGTTGGTGTTCTCACTGCTGAGTGCGATTCGCCTTCTTTTTGGCCTGACTGGTAATGACTGGAAACGTTGATGGTGATGGACTGAGAGCCCCATGGAATCTGCCTGTTGATGAGAGGCCTCTGTGCAAGGATGCTCCACTTTAATGTCAACTTCATTTGTGAAAGGCCCGTTGAATCCATTGGCGGGTCGGAATTCTTGATAGAAATCCAAAGGGAATATTTAAAGCGATTTTGCCTTAGACAATTTGCACCCTGTCCTGAGTCGAAGCTTCTGTCAAAGTCATGGAGTCTTGCTGGTAAAAGAAGTTGAGTTAAGACCTTTATACTAGTTTAACATGAGTGAAGATTTCTACATTTCTTTTGCCAACGGCCCAATACCGACCCTAGAGAGTTTTGTCTAATAAGCTAAGACATAAAGATTCTTAATCAGTTTAATATAGAGCTGACTAACGTGAGCCGAGTTAACGCGATCTATGATGAGAATGTCTGATTGAAACTCTATAAATAGTCCTCACATCTCTCTTCTCATTCTATGGCAACACAAACCACCTCACAAAAGGAGCGACGATTACTTTGTTTCTGAATTTTAGCTTTGGTGTTCCTGAGTTGCCGTTTCCGTGGCTAACCGACATACATGGTTCATGGCATATTAATCAATGTCAATCAAACACCTTCTATAACAACATTTTTTTGCCAACGCTCTTCCTGGTGAAAATCCTATCAATCGATGCCGACCGATCAAGAATATACGGCGCAAAGGCAAAAGCTGCTCATTGAGAACGGTCGAGAATTTGCCAAAAATTTCGCTTTTTTGTTTTCTTGAAGGAATGTAACCATGGAAAGAGAGTAAGAAAAAGGCTTTCTTTGATTCTGGTGCTGCTGCTCCCTTTGGAATCTATACCCTCCCAAGGAATGCCTGCATTCTTTACAATTCCACCGGATCACACAACCTGTGAACTCTTCATATATAAAGCTATAACCCAGGTTCAATGTGAGCCAAAAGGTCCGTCTCCAAGGGAACACTTGCTGCCCGTCCCATTGAATCGGTGAATCGCGCTCCCAAGCGTCCACGGAAAAAGTTTCTTCGCAATGGCGTTGAAGAGAATCCTCAAAGAGCTCCGGACTTGCAGAGAGATCCTCCAACTTCATGCAGCGCAGGTGCTCCTATTCCTGTCAAACATTTATCAGATACTACCTCCACAATGGCTTTCTCTTTGAAATTTCCTCATCCTTCACATGTACAATCTCTTCGTCCTACTTGCGTGTGATCCCGATACTCCTAAACCTCGATGATACGGATGCGTGACGGCACAAGAGCTTCTCGTCATTCTCTTTTCCATGAAAGGCTTAGGTCGATGAATTAGTGGAGTGAAAGGAATAATGGCAAGATGTGATCTCATGATGTTGTTGTATGGTGCCTTGGTCTTATGGAGGGTTTGTTTCTTATTTTCCGGGACTCGCTTTGATGGTGTTGGACTTAGGCCCTGTGGCTGAGGACATGTTCCATTGGCAAGCAACCATCATCGGTCCCAACGACAGTCCGTATTCCGGCGGAGTTTTTCTGGTGATGATTCATTTTCCGCCGACTACCCTTTCAAGCCTCCAAAGGTGAATACTCTTTTGCCCTCTTGTTCGGAAACAAAACGACTCTGATTTTTTTAATGTTTCCCTTTTTGAAAAGCAGGTAGCCTTCAGGACCAAAGTATTCCATCCAAACATCAACAACAACGGAACATATGCTTGGACATCCTCAAGGAGCAATGGAGTCCTGCCCTCACTATATCCAAGGTGATTCCTTCTTCATAAAAATCCCATCTTTATTACTTAACGCTTGTAATGCTCTGGGAAAAATTCAGAGAACAGATTAGTTCTGATCTTGTTTCACTAAATTAGACTAGTCACATCGCCACGGGCCCAAGTGTCCTAGATTCATTAGAAAAAGAAAACCGTGGATTTGACGACGACGAGCTGTTGCAGTATCCTAGATTCGCTTAATACTGTCATACGGCAGGGAGTTCAATCGGTCGGTCTATGTGAGTCCGCCACAGATGTTCGTTGCCCTTAATTTTAAGTCAATTTTAAGTCTGTGTTGGTGAACAAAACAGATGCCTATTGAGCTGCCCATCCTTTGCTAACGTGAAAAAAAAAAAACAAAAAGAACTGAATCCCATGAACATGTGCAGGTATTGCTATCGATATGTTCTATGCTCACAGATCCAAACCCGGACGACCCGCTTGTGCCGGAGATCGCTCACATGTACAAGAGCGACAGACCCAATACGAAGCCATGGCCCGGAACTGGACTCAGAAGTATGCCATGGGCTGAAGAAGTTCATGATCGAGAAAGACTAAGGGGCACATAGATAAGAAGTCGCTTTTACTAGAATAAATTTTGCTGTGGAAATTACAAGGCCTCTTAAGATTCGATTCTCAAGTGTCGTCTCTGGGGGCTGATTTTTGACTTTTGAGCTCCGAATAAGATGATGGAATTTCATTCTCTTTTGCTCTTTCCCGCTCGAATCACGTGGGGGATACTTTAATTTTGCTCCTTCGTTTCTCTTTCGGTGAAACATAAATAAAAATATGTATTTTAACATTATGAATCGGATCGAACGTGGATCGCTAGATTTATATAGCATAAAAAATATCCTATAAATCGAATGATTTGCAACCCGACCAAGTCATTTGATGGCTCTAGAGATACTTGAGTTTTGCCCCTTCGTTTTTTTTTCTTCTGTAAAAAAGAACAAAAAAATAATCTTTCACCTGGCAGATCAGGGCAAGATCAGGGCCTTCAGACCTCCTGGATATCAAACTTGGCAAAGTCATAACCAGAAAAATGAAAATTGAACACAAGAAGAGCGAGGTGATAAGAGCAGCAAGATTTGGTATGGCAACAAACGCTCTCTCTCTCTCTCTCTCTCTCTCTCTCTCTCTAAGCCCGTTCGCCTTCTTTGCTCCGGCTCCGAATTTAGGCTCACATCACCACATTTGCAGATTCTATTGGAGTCCAAACCCTGCGACGAATATAGTCAATTGCTGACGAACACCCCACAAACCTTCCGTAGAAAAAAGAAATAAGAATTGTCTTCTCCATGCTTGTTAATTCCATTATTTGCAGCAATCAACGAACGTGAAAGGTGGAACCGGAAAGACTGGGTTTATAGGATGTTTCAACACAAAGTGTAGCGCCTTGTCATTGATAAGGATAAGTAAACAACCTGGGAAAAAAATATTCAGACGCTAAAACCGAGCGCATGAAATGTACACAAGGCTTCAGCAATCAAAAAGAGCTAAGAATGAGGAATTCTCTCAGAATTTCAACTATCAAATAAAAAGAGAACTAACATGAGAAAAACAACAGTATTCACAGCGGATGAAGATACTTGCCGCGACCCCTCTTATCTGCTTCGTAGAAATGGGGTGACTCTGGCTCACATACAAAGGTAGGATTACTCTCTTTAAGTCCCCGGCCGCACTAAAGGGTTGGCATTGGATTTTCCTATCACAAAATCTATTTACGCATGGTGAAACTGCAACCCATGCTGTAGCAGACAAACCAAAGCAGCGTCTCTGGAGCAAAATGTCGACTGTAGCCCATCGGTGAGCAGATCAAGTTATCAAGAATCTGAGACCTTGATGGTCCCATACTTCTCGCTGATGGCACCTCCTTTCTGTTTCTGGAACTGAATATAACGCAACGTGCTGGCAAAGAAAGCATCCGCAGCTGGATCTTGGGTGTGGTGTCACTTTGCATCTCAGTGGTAATCAATTCCATCAGCTTTGAATTGATGCAACGGTTATCTGTGGGTTTCCCTTCTCGAAGAAATATATATACCTGCCAAGCATGAAATATGGCCCAACTCAGAGACTTAATATTAGCTATAAACAGGGGGAAAAAAATACCATGAAATGTGCGATGCCCGCAAATTATTACTTGTTTAGAATCTCAACAAATAGCATCACTGAACAGTGCTCCCTCTTGTTGCATTGGACATCTGTTGGGCAGCATTCGCAATTCTCAATGCACGTTTTAGACAAAGCAAGACCCTGAAAGAAACAAAACGAAGGAAGATAGAATAGGAAACATTAAGCCAATAATGATCCAAATGAAGCCCCTGTATATCTTCTTCCATGATTTAAACAAACAGGAGTTGGTCAACTAGGCCTCTATTTCAGTAATAATCAAAAGCAAACAAATACATTCGAAAAGAAGAGCATGATGACTGGAACAATCTATGTTATCCTCTGCCATGTCTTCATCCTTCCCCTTTTGTAAAAGAATGGAAATGCAGAACTTTAATTTGTGTTTGTAATGCACCGTTACACAACATAGCAGATAACTTCCATGCGTGCATATTTCGTTCTTCAGAAATAAGGGTCCAATTTCTCTCTCCCTTTGCAACGGAGAGAGCATTTGATTGGACACTCAAGAACACTTTAGAACACACACAGGTTAGGATCATAACCATAAATAAGAGAAAAGGGCAAATTTGGCAAGAGAGACATACATTGGTGCTGTTTCAACATTGGATAAGCACATGGCTCCACTTCTTAGTACAAGCTTCAAGGAAAAAGAAAATAAAGATTCAGAGAGCAACAATGACAACCTTTCTCCACTTTCGTGTTGTCTTGGTCATCCACCCAAAACAGACGAGAGCACCATATACAGCTCTGCATTGATCAGGCTTCTTCAATAGCTTAGCAGAGTACTGCCCACGAAAAAGGATTATGTTATTGACACCCGACATAAGGTAGGACAATTTATAATTTTAAAGCGAAACTTGCTAAACTACCCCGTAGCTTTGTGCGTCAAAGTATCTCTTTCTCAACACCAAAAACATGCATCCTTTGAAGAGTTCCTATTATTAGATGAATGCAGTCACCTGCGCTCTGGAGTCCTATCAACAAGAGCAGAAGTAAGCGTCTTCTCAACCACAAACTTAGTTGGAAAATTATATTTCCCTAAAGGAGACGAGATCATAAATCATTCCAAGGGTTGCTTGTCAACTTACAGAAATTTTCCTCCTCGTATATTATATATGCCTGAGTAAAAAATTCATATGCAACCGCTCCAAGTCACAATCATTTGCAGCCTGAGAGGATGCCAATATAGTGAGAGACAGATCCTGACAAAACCCTCATTATTAGTATATTATGATTGGGATACCTCAGCACATTGCAAGTACAACCGCAACGCCAGATCAGGTGCCGAATGCTGGACAATGCCTCAACAATCTGAGCGAAATTAAAGGAAGTTCAGTCAGTATATAAAGCTACAAGACGCACTACATCAATTGCCTTCACTGAACCATCTGTCAAGACCAATCATGATGAAAATAAAGAAGCGCAGGCTAAGGACCCCTGGGGAGGACTGCTTATCCCAACAAGTGTACATACTGATTCTTGAATAGTGTGAAAACATCTTTCTAATTCTCATGCACGAAGTTGGTAGGGATTTTACGAAAAACACAAACATCGTAATTATAGATGATATTTACCTGATTCAAGAGCTGAAAAATCTTTTTGGTTGAAGTTGACGCCTCATCTCCAAAAGGGTTTTTCATCTGCCTTGCAATTGTCTAACCACTGGACAGCTCAGACAATGTAGTAACAATAAGGGTCCTTGTTTGTAACAGCTCTTGTAGTTTGTTTTTTGTTTTTTTAATTCTGAACAATGCTAATGCTTTGAGAGATGATAATTTGTCCAGAAAGATACACTCCCATACATAGACACAAAAATGGCAATACATGCATGAACATCTACATGCAAAACACTGACCACACACATGGGACTGGGAGTAAGTGGTAGATATACCAACATGCAACGATGAAGATCCAGCCGTAAGGAAAACCATGAAAAATGTTTAAATCACTTTAAATTGAAAGATTCAGCAGAACACAACTTAGACAGGAAGAAGCACACCTTAAGAGACGAAAAACAAGCGGAGGAACAGTGAAGGATAGGCGTTTTGGCCTCCAGTCAAGATATGCTTCTTCACAGCACATATAATCTGAAATAGAAAGAAGAATATGAATGGAAAGGAGCATAGTTTTGTCACTGATGAAGTATGGTGCTTGTAGAAAGTGAACAGGACGGCGTACTGCAACGATCTCATGTGTACAGATTAGCATACCAAGATTAGTGCATTAAATGATAGAAACTGCATTGGACGTGGTAAGCAAAGTAATCCACTTTGAAGATCCTCCAAGTCATTCAAAGATATGCCCAACTATTATGCTGTTAGACAATCTTTCCAAAAGTTTTAAATGTGACCAACAATTACGGTTTCTTTTTTTCTTTTTTCTTTTTTTTTTGTGGAAGTGGAAGTGAGCCACAAAGACATAAAACAATAGGCGCTTTTAACAGAATTCAATCTTCTGATTCACTACAAGTCATAGCATGTTTTCCCCTTCGTGGACATTTTTATTAATTCTAAGGCTAAAACCTCAGCCAACAAATAATATAATAAATAATAAATAATAAACAAACAAACAAACCTACATCCAAGAACGAGATATCAATTATGCACAAATCCATCACCCTTGACAAATCCCCTTTTCTTTATTTTGGGTTGCAACGGTTCGCCCGTCACACTCATCATCAATTAGAAATGATTTGTCTGCTGTTGCAAAAACCATTGTAGAAAGTACACGTAAGTTGCAGAAATCTGAAGATTATCGTCTGAATGACTAGCCACTGATTTGCACAAGAATTAATTTTTCTTTGTATTCACATGGTTATGTGGTGTCATTCCTCTCCATTAATCTCTCTGATTAGGTTAATTGCGTATGTGTTTTTGAAATGCTGATCAAAATTACTTAGTTGAGCACAGAATGATTTATTTTTTTTCCCCAAATAATGAACGAGTTCTAATCTTGATCAATAAATTTTACTCAGGCAGTGATTCTCACAGTAAGCAAAAGCCTTCTTCAATTTTGGAACTAATCATACCTATAAATGGATGAGATTGGGTCACTAAATTGTTTCAGGACAAAGCAACTATCAGGAATCCACCAAATGGGGCAGTAAAGATACCGTCGAAGACACCACTTACATGCGTAAAATGAAAGATTAGAGACAGTCTCAAAATTACCTTTTCGTCTGATATACAACAACAAGAAATATTCTCATTTACCTTGATGACTTCTTAAAAGTAGCTTGTCAAATTATAATTGACAGACGGAGCAAAAAGAGCAGTGGGGGAGGCCACAGGTACTTACATTTACATAGCAGAGAAAAATTTCAGGAAGAACACTAGAGCTATTAAAGAATAGAACTTCCATTTTAGAGTAGCCTTCAAATTGGCAAGGACAGGGAGAGAAAAGCAAATAGTGCTTAAATGACTTAAGAGGGTACACTAAGCACATAACAGTTCGATTGGTCGAAAAGAAAAGAAAATACCTTAAACATCTCTTCTGGATCTTCATTATGCAGCATCTGAATAAGACGTGCAACGGAACTTGTGTTCCTCCTTGAAATCATCTTCATCGACCTAAGAGGTAATGTTGCTTTAGCAAGGGTGCATAGTCCTTAGTTTCAGTAGTTCAATAAGCATGTATATGATAAGAGAACAGCGCCAAACTACAATATGCAGACAGTGAAAATTTACACTACAAGCTCAAAGAAGAATAATGGTGTCTAACATTCAATCACCTCATCATGAAGAGTTTCATCCAAATCCTTGATAAGTCCCTTTATTAGTTCAAACAATGCCTCAACCTACACAACAAGCAATTCGAATCGCATCACATCTCAGAAAATCCACGTAGTCAACTAAACCAGGTATCCACCAAAAAAAAAAAAAAAAAATAAACCAAGTAAAAAGACATACATTGTCAGCAATCGAAATACGTGTATTGTTCTTCATAATGCTTTGAATTATAACAGTTGCCATCACTTTATTTGTTTCATTGTCAAGGTACTCCAATACACGGGGATAGTTCGAAAGCTTCAAGGCAGTAACCACATTATTATATTTCTCAAGGGGGCACTTAAAAGAGCAACAATCTGTTTTGTTGCTTTGCTGTCTTCAATCTTCCCTTTCCAGAGAGCTGCTTGACACATGATCCCTGAAGGAGAAAGTTGGAATGGAACCATAGCTTAGTCCCAAATTAGGCCTCTCGCAACTACTAGAAAACTGACTGCACAATCCGATACAGCTTGAAGCAAATCCATTTTTGAAGCGTAAACTAAAAGATATATCTGCTTTAATAATATATTGAACTGCTACAATTCTCAAAAACACTAATACATCCAATGCGAGCTCATTCTCCAGTTTAAGAAGATCAATGCCAGAAAGAACGAGAAAGAAGAAACGAGTAATCATGGAAACGTCCTACATGGGTGAAAGTACAAAATAGTTTAACCAAATAAATATACTAATTTTGTGGAAAAAGATCTTGGTTTAAAGTATTTTTGTTAGCTTCAGCTGATTGTATTCTCCCCTCAAAAATGCTAAAATCTACCCAGACCTGCCCCATCTTCGTACTACAATTTACTGGTTTAATAATTTGGGGTTGCTTGTCCTGCCCAACACTTTTGCTTCTTCTTTAAACAACATAGATAGCATTTCAGCAAAAGAAAAGTGAACGGTAAAAAAGGGACAAGAAGGATGCTAACAAGCTTACTCAATGAGCAAAAAACACAAAAGGAAGGGAGGACAAAGCAAACTGATGCATAAAGTTCATTTCGCAGTAGATCATACCAAGACTTGATCTGCATAATCAAGTCGATCAGGATGGACATGGAGAGAAAACTTCAAAAGAGATGAATATAATGTGACAGCTCCAACAACCGGCATATCAGGCTGTGCTTCTATCACCTGTACAAAAAAACAGAAGCACACTTTAAGTTGCTTGAAAAAATAGGCCACTGACCAAAATAATCATAATGAGATATAAGCAGGTAACAAACTAATTCCAGTACATAAGAAGTGCTTTGTCCAGATAAACAAAACCTGATCTACACATCAGAACATAGACAACTGGCTAAATATATCAGGAGAAATGCAACATCCTATTTCATTCCTAGTATACTTAGAAGGGTGATGCATTGTCATGCAAGGGAGAGTTGTCAAACTATCAGTATTTAGTCCCACAGCCATTAGAAGGTGCATCGCTTTGGAACTCACAAAAACCTAATTTCTTTTCACCGGTGACTAATAAAAACTTAAATTAATCACAATAAGGTGCAACTTGATCCTTCATGAGATCACTTAAGGCTTTCTCTAACATAGCATATAAGTATCCTTATCCTTATTATATGAGCTAAAAGCCTAAACAACATGGAGGTGATTATATCCATACTATCGTCAAAACAAGATTATCTATCCATGCTATCGCTATAGGGACAATCTCACTGATAAGTGGCCAACATCTGCTGAAATATGAGCATAGGAAGACAATCCTTATAAAATTTCAAATATTGTTCAATTATCTTATGCTACAAAAAATAGATAGCTTCAATCCGACAAGCCCAATAGACAAGGTTTACCTTCCCAATCGCACTATTCAACTTTGAGAAAGCTTCAACCTGTAAGAACTCAGGCAACACTTCAGAACTTAAAGCAGCATAACTCGCAAGCCTTTCCATTAACTGGGATAACACCGTCTTGATGTCAACAGATGCCTGAGAAAGAAAACCACATAAAAGAGAGAATGATATAGAAAATTCAGAATCAAGCTCAGAAGGGTATATATTGCATGTGACTAATTAGTGCAATTACCGGTGTTGTTCGTAGTAACCAGAATGCGAATAAATTATACATCTAAGAAGGACGCACATGAACCCAAGGGGATAGATGGACAAGGAGGGGGTGGTGGTCTTTTTTTTTTTTTTTTTTGGTTGGGGGGGGTTTCCTACCAAAGATTTGTTACCTGAAGCTGGGGAAATGCACCCAACAAGATCTCAAGTGTCTGCAAGTGATACTCATCAGGAAATACTTGAATAATGCAATCCATCAAGTAATACTGAGCAATCTCATCTTTACAGTTGACAACCTGTGTTTGCATAAAAGGTTAGCACATTGGTAAACAAGTACGATTTGCTGTTGAGCATCAAAAGAAGAATGAATTTGATGATCAGAGATATGCCTGCTCCAGGACCCTAGGAAGCACAGTATCTTTGTACGTGTCAAGGTCAATACCCTCTATCTGACTAAGGACGTGCAAGTTTTTCCCAACCTGAAAAGAGCATATTCAGTGAGCACATGTTCAACTTCAGCTGTCAAAATCACCAATCACTGGTCTCTGATTTTACAAGATCACGCAGCTCGCTTCTTTCCTTCTCCCGTTTCTCCTTTTCCCGAGCAGGTCCCTGCAGACGAGAAAGCCCGACACCAAGCCTCAGCTCAGGGTCACCAAGAGTATGAATCTTACATAAGCACTACAACACCTGCATGACCAGAATCATGCCTTCATGATACCATATTACCTTCCTGTCATGCAAACACATTGACTCTAAGCATATCCAAACATGTAACAATCAGCAAGTAGCTCTACCAACCTGATGCTGCATCCGCACCCAAAGTTTGTTCATCTCGGTAAAGTTTTGGAGTACAATTCCATTGCATCCGTAATTGTATCAGCATCTCTGCAGGATTTGAGAAAGCCAGTACAGAAAGACGTAAGTTTTAGCATATTGGCAGATACATCAGAAAGCCAGAAACAGGATAGCATCAAGATGATACACAACTGGAAAGTTATAAAATTGGATGCCTAGCTGTGTTTCTGTTCTACATATACATGTCCATATGGAGAGTGTGTGTGTGTGTGTGTGTGTGTGTAAATGTACAGGATATTTTGACCAAATGGATACATGACTCTAAGCACTCTGCAAAATTCGTTTTTTTTTTTTATGAGAATTTTTTGCACAATCCATATCCAATGGAAGAAGCTGCATAATTATCCGATCACAAAGTCAGATTGGAATTGCCACTGGATTTCCCTGAATAAGGACAGGAAAACAACCCATGAACAAACCAGTGAATTCAATGAACTTTTCGACCAGAAAAAAAAAAATCAATGAACTTAGTAAAACAACTTCAAATCTAACAGTACTCCTGTTTAATTCCCTTACCCTTCGTACTCTGAACCAATATCAGGCAGTTTATCCCTACTAACTTGAGAGAGGTAGCTCCTCAAGAAGAGTCCACGTAAAGGATGCTGGATACCTCGGCACATTTCCACAAGATCTTTTAGAATGTCCTTGGCAGGAGCCTCTTTAGATTTAATGTAAACAGATCCTACAGTGCAGAGAAGATACCTGACAAGGCCAGAATGGTAGGTTTACAGCTAAAGTAGAAAACAATGACAGGTGACAGTTAAGTAAAGATTTACATTGATCAATGCTTCTTAACAAACCCAAATGGAAACCAAAGATTCTCACATGAAAATCACGACATATCAGACTAGGCATATGTCAACATGTGCTATCTTATATATATTATTGGTGCGCACAAATGCAGAGCCACTCGCCTCTCTTAACTTGTCACACTGTTCAAGACAAAAACTCGTAACCTAACTCAACATATCACTAAATCTGCCATCTTAGAGGAAATAAGTCTCCTACTCCCAACATCCTAAAATGATAAATCATGCTTTTGATAAGGCGAACTAAAAAATCTTTATAATCGCAGAAGAACACACCAGGAAAAAATATCACCATGACACAATTATAAACCAGCAAAACACAATGATTCCTGCTAGTCCACATGCTTAGAGTTTTAGACAGCATATGATAAGTCGTCTAAATTTCCTCTTCAGGGAATCGTTCAGATCTTTGAGTGCTTGACCTTCTGATTTTTATACAGCTAAATCTCATTTTTCTGGGCGATAAGCATTCAATTAAAGCGTTTAAACTATTTTGCTTCTTTTCCTCCTCATTTTATTCTTAAGGTCCAAAGACTTCTAAGTACCTTTCAACATGCGAACTTCACGTCCAGCATTAACAATGAGAAGATCAATTTGAATATCCAAGCAATCCATCTCCATCAACTTGTACAATCTACTGAAAATGTATCAAAAATTTCCAGCAGTCGATATCGAATGAGATTCAATTAATCCACACACTCATGTCCTGGCTTACTATCTCTACTTTCTACCCTATTAACATGAAAATGCCCTCCCATTTGAGTTGGGGTTCCAGTTTTCCTGTATGTATGTTTATATTTCGAACTTGGAGTCAGTCGCTCCCTCAAGCAGGGGAAAGAGGCAATCCTCCCATTGTTGAGCATCAATTTAAATTCTTCCTTCCCAAGGGCCTGCCCATGGCTGCTACACTCCCGACACCATCATTTCTCTAACAGCACACATTGCTTAAGCCATTAACATCACACGGCATAAGCAACCTAATCCTCAAAATGCTTCCCAATTGAACTTTCAAATTACAAAAAGATATCCATGTGCACAGACCAAAATGCAAAGCAATTTAAAACCCAACTAACTACAGCCAAGAGAAAAATCGTACTTTTTTAAGTCCAGCAAAACAGTTAAACGAAATCCACCATATTATGCAGCTAAACTATCACTTACAATCTGGGCAAAATATTGCCTGCGTGCTGCACGAGCTCATAGAGATCCACAATGGAGCAACCCCGCCTCGTCTCCTCCTTGAAGAACATCTCCAGCTTCCTCAACTCATCGAAAGCCCTCATATCTGGATCAATCAAAAAACCCAGGAACACAAAATCCATAAAACAACATGCATTCTGCCTCAACAATTAAAAACCATGAGATCAGAACAAAACCCACAATTAGATCGGAGAACCGGCACTTACAGAGCTCGTAGTACTTGTGAGGGGACAATTTCGAGGTGCGGAGCTCGGACAGCATCTGCGCCGAGTACTTGAGAGCGTCCCTGAGGTTGTTCGAGTCCTGATGCAAAAGCGATCGAGGTTAGGGTTTAGTTACGCGGGGCGAACGGTCTTTCAACCGCTGAATTGAAGAGAAATTGGCGGGCGGGCGAGCGAGCGAGCGAGCGGGCGGGCTCCGATATCATTACCATGGCGCGATGCATGTAGAAGGCGTTCTGCTGCTGAGGCCGGCGATGCCCGCCGCGAGCCATTTGTCTTCGTCTTCGGCTACTCCGGTCATCATCGTCGCTTCTCCGTCCCCCCTCCCTATCTCTCTCTTCCCCAACTTCGCGTTTTGACTGGTTTGTTTGTTTTTTTTGTTTTCGATTCGGGTCTGTTTCGCCTTCAACGATGCGTCGCTGCAAATTGGCTGGGATCGAGCGCCACGGGGTGCACCTCCTTATGATGGGCCAGCGGTGCACTAGACGTCGGGTTTCAGTGGACGGTACGCCTCCTCGCTTGTTTTCCATTTGAAATTTGCGCACTCGATCTGGAGCTAGAACAAAATTTCCCAATGCTCGACCCAAAAAATAAAAATATGTTCAATGCAATTCTCAAACTCACAACTTATTAAATTAATTTTTTAAATCTCATAAAATATTTTTAAAAGTTTCTTGCTTAAATTCTAATTAATCAAATTCTAGCCCAATTGTCGATCAAAAATCAAAACCTACCAAAATTCGATGAGGAGGAAATCGAATCTATCGAAAAAACAAAGCTTCCTATAAAATGATGCTTAAAGGAGCAGCATGGGAATTTTTCAATTGAGTACTGATGAATCAATTGGTCAATGTGTTAAAACTAACACAAATCTCATTCAAACATCAAATAGTTAAGGAAAATTACTACAAAGAGTATAAATGAGTTGATCGACATAGTATTTTGAACGAATTTCATGTAATTCTTGCAGGAGAAGAAGCAAAGTACGCACCACCATGGGAAGTAATCAATAAGAAATAATTAAGCTCCTATTACGCATATAATAAAGCACTTATACTTTGAATATAAGTGCATTGAAAGTCCTAGAAATGCTTACATTTTGATATAAATGCGTTGAAAGTCCTAAAATTTATCATGAAAGTGCAATTGATTCTTAAACTTTCCAAAAAATGCAATTAAGTCAAAAATCTTGTTAGAAAGTGCAATTGAATCTAAAATTTTTAAAAAGTGCAATCAAATCTTAAAATTTATCAAACTTAATAAAATCAAATTCACCCATTGATTGCACTTTTTGAAAATTTTAAGATTTGATTGCCTTTCATGATAAATCTTAAAACTTTATTGCACCTTTTGAAAATATTAAGATTCAATTACTTTTTTGTGACGTGATTTAATATTTGAATGCACTTTTTAAAATTTGAAAAATCAATTGCTATTGCACTTTTGTGATATATTTTAAGACTGATTAGTGCTTTTTAAAAGTTTTGAAACAATTAGGCTTTCGTGCTAAATTTTAAGACTTTTATCCCTTCTATGTTCTTTATTATGTTGGCCAGTCCAATTTGTCAAAAGCACATCACATCTTGTGCGCATCGCTTCTACAGGCACCATATAAAATGAAGCCATCTAGATGGCATATATCATACAACTTAGGTCACATAGATGACAAAATTTTGTATATGTACCTAAACAGAAATTGAAATCCCCAATGACTCTTTGAATCCACGATAGAAAAAATAAAATCGAACATCTATGATCAGAAGAAAAAAATACGTAGATGATTGAATCTCTTAAACTATATATGCACTAGCTATATGCCAGTGCATGAAACATGTTGTAATTCATGTCTTCAAGTAGGATCATCAGACCAATCAAGCATCTTTGCAGATGCAGATGCAGAACAAATACAAATATACAGCATTTTTAGCTACCATTGCAAGTAAAGTGGCAATGACAGAAAAAGAAGATATGCACAACACGGTGAAACGAGTGGGAGATATCGCTAAAGATCAAACTCCGAGTGACTGAGAACCTAAAAGCTATTAGAATTCTATCATCATTATGATTAATATGGGCAGAAAACCAATCCGCGCCGAGTGGTTACAATTAGGATAAATCAGCATCCGCTGGCAGCCTTTTTCAGCTTTCCTTTCTATCCGTAGGAAACCCTCATGCAAAATCAACACCCTCCGAATAACATTGGGACTGCTTTAGAGATCAAACAGGTAAGATCGCAAGAAACGGTTAACATCCAAAGATAACCATTTCATCCATTCCAGTAAAGCTAGTTACTACCCCATTGCTCATCTTGTCTCCGATGGAATTTCAGTAGGGCACCGTGTACGGCAGAGCATACATATCAACCTCTGGTAAGTAATGTATGCGTGGCCACAGGCTTGGGCTCCCGTAGGTCAAGCCATCGTAATCAGCTTTACATCCACCATCACAATTGAGATGCTTTCTATCGAAAAGCCATTCCTGATCATCAAGATCAGTGCATCCACTGTGGACTGACGGTGGCACCAATTTTCTATCAGATTTCTGTATTTTATTTCTGATGGAGAGAGGCCACGGTCATCGAAGCTCAGTGAAGACAAAGTCCCCATTCTTTCGGGAGGACATTTCAGCTACTCCAGAAGAGGGACGCTGCTCTGTCGAGCCAAGCTTAGAAGCAGAACCTTCGCCTGAACTCAAAGAAGTTGAGCAGGGACATTCTCTCCGCTCTGTGCTAGATCTAGGAGCATGTTCATGCTTCTCATAACCAAAGTGATCCGTCCTTACTGGGGCAGAGCAAGGCTGTTCCCCGCTGGGTAGCATTTCTGGATCTTTGTGCCTTTGTAGAGGCAACCGGATCCGAATAATGCTTGCTTCACATTAATAAGAAGAATTTGAATTACACGTATCAATGACCATGTGAAGTGCAGAAACCCAACAAGTGAACGGCCTTGCCCCAGTTAAGGAATAAAAGTTAACACACTCACCAGGGTTATGCCCGCCATCTGGAGCAAGATTTGCTTTTGCTTTTTGCTGCTGTTCATTGTGCTGTCCAACGAATTTAGGGAATCGACAGGTTTCCCGTGTTCTTCAGTAAGGTTGCTCCTCTCAAAGTGTTCAGTGTCGTGTTTTCTTTTCTTGCGATGGTCTCTTGCTTTTGGTCATCTTGGGTCCTCTCGCCTTCATTCCTTCTCTTATGACTTTGCTTTTTGTCTTTGCTACCTCCATTTTCTAGGGCCTTCTTCTTTTCTTTCTTTTCCAGTTTTTTCTCTTTTCTCCTTTCTTTCTTCGCCTTCTCTACTTCTCTCTAAACCACATAGAACCAGGATAGCCATGAGTTTAAGCCCGAGCT
>JAGVVM010006347.1:0-22308 GCA_019149425.1 Psidium friedrichsthalianum
GGGGTTGGGTATTATGATGTTCAGTGTTTGGTTTTGTATTTTTTTTTATTGGTATGGTTGCGTTAGATGTTTGGGTGGTTATTGTTGTTTTTTTTTATTTTGTTTTTGTTTATATGGGTTGAGTTTTTTTTTGTGTGTATTTGGCTTTTTTATTTTTTTGTTTATTGTTTTGTTGTTGTGTTGCTGTTTTGTTTTTTTTTTGTGCTGTTTTGTGTTTTGTTTTTTTTTCTTTTTGATTTTTTGTGTTTTGTTTTGTTTTTTTGGTTTTGTTTCGAGTTTTTTTTTTTTTTTTTCTCCCTTGTGTGTGTGGTTGTTTCGTTTTATTGTTCTGTTGTTTTTTGTTTTTTTTTTTTGCTTTTTTTTTTTTTTGTTTTTTTTGTTGTTGTTTGTTTGTGCTTGTTTTTGTTGTTGTTCGTTTGTTTGTTTTCCTTTTTTGTTTTCTTTTTTGTTTTTGTTTTTTCTTTTTTTGTTTCTGTTCTTTTGTCGTTGTTTTTTGTTTTGTGTGTTTTTTGTCTTGTTCTTCTTTTTGGGGTTTGTGTTGGTTTGTTTTGTTTTTGTTGGTTGTTTTGATTGGATGTGCTTTGTTTTTCTGTTTGTTTCTTTGATGTCGTTTTTTGTTTCGGTTGTTTGGTTCTCTTTGAGAATTTTCTGTTTTATTGTGTTTTGTTTTGGTTGTTGTTTTTTTGTTTTTTTTTTTGTTTTTTTTTTTTTTGTTTTTTGTTTCTTTTTGTTGTGTTTGTCTATTGCTTGAGTTTCGTTTTTGTTGTTTGTTTTTTTTGGTTTTTGTGTTGTGTTGTTGTCTTGTTTTTGTTTCGTTTTCTATTTGTTTTGTTTAGTGTTGTTTTGTTTTTGTTGTTTTGTTTTTTGTGGAGTTTTTTTGTGTTTTTTGGCGTTGTTGTGTTTTTTTTTTTTTTTATTTGTTTTTTGGTTTTTTTTGATTTGTGTTCTTTTGTGTTTTTTTTTTGTTTATTTTTGTTTTTTTTTTTGTATTTGTTGTTATCTATTTGTTTTTTTTGTTTTTTGTGGTTTTTTTGATGATTTGTTGTTGTGTTTTATGTGTTTGTTTTTTTTTTTTTTTGTTTTTTTTTTGTTTTTATTGGGTTTTTGTGTGTGTTATTTTTTTTTGGCTGTGTTGTTGTTTTTTGTGATTTTTGTTGTTTTTGTTTTTGTTTAGTATTTTTTTGTTTTCTGTTGTTTTTTTTTTGTTTGTTTTTTGTTTCTGTGGGTTTTTTTTGTTTTTTGTTTTTTTTGTTGTACTTTTTTTTAACTTTTGTTTTTTTTTCGTATTTTGGGTTGTGGGATTTTTTCTGTGTTCTTTTTTTTGTTTTTTTTTTTTTTGTTGCTTGGTTTTTTTTGTTTGTTGTCATTTGATTGTTTGATGGTTTTTTTTTTTTTTGTTTTTCTTGGTTTGAGATGATTCTTTTTGTTGTTTTCTTTTTTGTATTTTTGTTGGTTGAGTTGGATTTTGGTGTGTGTGTTTTTTTTGTGAGAAATCTGTTTTTTTTCTTGTTTTGCTGATTTTTTTTGTTGGTTTATTGTTTTTTGTTTTGTTTTTCTATGATTGTATTTTTTGATTTTTTTTGGGTACTGTTTTTTTTTGTGTGATTTTTTGTTTTTTCTATTTTTTTTTTTTTTTGTGTTGTGTCTTTGCCTATTTTTTGTTTGTTTCTATTTTTTTGTTGGTTTTGATGCTTGTGGTTTTGTATGTTTTTGTTTTGTTGTTTTGTGTTTTTTTTTGGTTTTCTTTTTGCCTTTGGCATGTGTTTTTTTTTGGTTTGGTTTTTTTTTGTTTTGGTTTTTTTTTCACATGTTGCTTGTTGCATGTTTTCGTTTTTTTTTGATTTTGTGATTGTTTTTTTTTATTTTTTTGTGTTGGGGATTTTTGGGTTTTTCGTGTTTGGTGTGTTTGTTTTTTTTTGTTTGTGTTTGTCTTGATCCAGAGTCGATGATTTTTTTTTGTTTGTTGTGTTTTTTATGTTAGTTTTTTTGTTGTTTGTTTTTTTGTTCTTGTTTGTTTCTTTGTGATAGAGTTGGTGATTGTTTTTGATTGTTGTTTTGGTTGTATTTTGTTTTGTTATTTGGTTTTTTTTGTTTTGTTTTGTGTGATTCGTGGTTTTTATTTGGGGTCTTGATTGTGTTTAATGTTAGTGTTTATTTTGAGTTTTGATTGTTGTTCAGTTTATCTTGTTTTTCATTTTTGGTTTGTGTGGTCTTGTTGTTGTCGATTTGTTTTTTTGTTTGTTGTTGATGTAAATTTTGTGTTGTTTTGTTGATAGAGTTTTGTTTTTGTTTTTTTTTTTGTTTGTTTGTTGTTGTGTTTTTTGTTTTGTTTGTTTTGGGTTTGTGTGTTTTTTTTGGTGGTGTTTGTTTTTTTCTTTATGTTTTTTTGGTGCTTGTTTATTTTTTGTGTTGTGTTTGTTGTGTGTTTTTGTTTCTATGATTGATTGTGAGGTTTTTTGTGGTATTTTGCCCCCCTTCTTGTGTTTTATTTTTTTATGTGTTCGTTTTGTTGGTGCTTGCATGTGTTTTGTGTTTGATTTGTTGCTGTATATTAGTTTGGGTTTGTTGTTGTATTTGATCTTTTGTTGTTTTGGTTGTTTTTTTTTTGTGTTTGGTTCTGTGTGAGTTTTGTTTTGATTTTTTTTGATATGTTTTTTTGTAGTGGCCGAGCTGGTGATTTTTTCTGATTTTTTTGTTTGAGTATGTTATTTGTTTTTGTTTGTTTTGCCTTGCTGTTTTTTTGTTATTTTTTTTGTTGTGATTGTGGTGTTTGTGGTGTTTTGTTTATTATCTTTTCATTTTATGTTTGTGCTTTGTGAGATTTTGATTTTGTTGTCGTTTTGTTTTATGTGTTTTTTGTCCTTTTTTTTTTGTTGTTGTTTTGTGATTGTTGATTTTTTTGGGATTGTTGTTTGTGTTCCAATTGGTGCTGTGTAAATTGTTTTTTTGTGTTTTGTTTTCGTGTTTTGATTTTCTGTTTTGTGTTGGGTGGTTTTTTTCTTGTTTTTTTTTGTAATTGTTGTTGGTTTGTTGTTTTGTGTTTTTTTTGTTTTGTTTTATTTTGCTTTGTTTTTGCTTGAGTTGTTCATGTTTGTCATGGGTTATGATGTCTGTTTTTTGTATTGGGTGAGTTGTTGTTTGGGTGTTATATTTTCTGTTTCGTTTTTGTTTGTTTTTTTGGTAGGAGTGAGTAGTTGAGTTCTGATTGTGATTTTGTTTTTTTGTGAGTTTTTTTTGTTGTTTTTATTTTGGGATTGATTGTTTTACTGTTCTTTGTCTTTGGTTGGTGGTTGTGGTTTTTTTTTGTTGCTTTGGTTTTGTTAGTGTTTTTGCGGTTGTATGTGGAAAATTTTGTTGTTTGTTTTTTCCTATTTTCGTTTTTTGTTGGGTTTTTTTTTGTTTTTTTTAGATTTATTGTGTATTTTGTTTTATTTCTGGTTTTGTTTTTTCTGTTTGTTGTGTTGTGTGTAGTTTGTGTTCATTGATGTGTAGTGTTTTTTTTTTGCTTATCTATTATTTTTTTTGTGTTTTTTTGTGGTTGTTTTTGTTTTGTGTTTGTTTTTTTGATGTTGTGGTTTTGATTTTGTTGAGTTTTTTGTGTTTGGTTTTTTATGATGTGTTGTTGTTGGTGTCCGTTTTTTTTGAGTTTGTTGTTGTTTGAGCTGTTGTGTATCGTTTTGTTTTTTTGTGTGTTTTGTCTTCGTGTGTGATGTGTGTTTTGTGTGATCGTGTGTTTTGGTTTGTTGTGGTTTTTGTGTTTTTTGCGTTGTTCGTGTCATGTTTCTGTGTTGGGTTGTGGGTTTTGTTGTTTATTTTTTTGTTGTGATAGTTGTTGTTTTTTTTGTTTGTTGTGTTTTTGGATTTTTGTGAGTGTTCTGTCTTTGCTTTTTTGGTTGTTTGGGCGGAGTGTTTGTTGCGTTGTTTTTGGTTTTTGAGATTGTTGTGTTTGTTTGTTTTTTTGTGTTGATGTTTTCGTGTCGTTTGTTTCTAGTGTGGGATTTTGGAGTTTGGTGAGGTTTTTTTTGTTTTTCAATTGTGTTTGTGATGTTTTGTTTTGTTTTTGTTTTGTGAGGTTTTTGTGATTTTGGTGTTGAGTTTAGTGGGTTTGTTTGTCGTTGTGTGTTTCGAGTTTGTTGTGTGATGATTTTTTGTGTTTGTGGATGCTGATTTCGTTTTGTGTTGTTGCTGATTTTGGAGAGTTGTGGTTTTGTTGTAGGTGTTTGTTGGTTTGATGTTGCCTTGTGCTCATGAGTTGCTTTTCTAGGGTTGTTTGAGTCTTGGTGTCTTTGTGTGTGGAGTGTGTTGCTAATGTTTGTTTTTGTTTTTATTTCTTATTTGATTGTGTTTTGTGGGTTGGTTTTTTCGGGGCGCTGTGGGGTCTTTGTGTTTTGTTGGGTTTTTGGTGAGGAGTGTTATCTTTGGTGTTGTTTTGATTTGTGAAGTTTTTTCTTTTGTGGTTGTGTTGTGGTTGTTCTGTGTTGAGTTGTGATGTTTATTGTTTGTGTGTAGCTTGGTATGGTTTTTCTTGTTTGGTGGTGAGGATTTCCCCAGTTTTAACATGAGAGATTGATTATTACTTGGGTAAAACACCACTCATAGTATAAATACCAAAGAAAATACAGCATCGTCAAGCTGTCGATATTTAGTGATCACCAATCTGAACGGATGACACGCCAATCCAAAAAATTTAATATTTATTCTCTGGGGACCTAATACGAGTAACAACATTATGGTAAGTTTGCATGGTTAAATATCAGTATCAGGGTTCACATTGTAGCGGTGACTTTAAGCAATAGATAAATCAAGTATACTGTTAGGATTCGAGTATAATCACACAAAATACACTCCAAAGCAGAAAGAGAAAATTTGAGATACGAGATTTTATCTTGAGTTACCCTTAAACTAAGGTTGCGTTCAATAGAGAATTCCACTATAATTAATACTTCACACTTCTCGTTACATCACTCAATTGCAGGCGAAAAGAGTAGTATATATAACAGAGCTATTCATGGGCACGAACTCAAACTACTAATGAAAAATTATGAGCTCAAACTATGAAAGTCCTCTGATGTTTAGGGAACGCTATCTCCTTGAGACATCTATCGAGGAGGCTCTCCCTGACCCCGTCCGATCAGCGTGAAGTAAGATTCACGCGCTTTTCGATCATAGAGGAGTCTGAACAATACTCCAACAAATACCAAAATTTCGATATGAGGATTTGTTTGACAATTTCCAAAACTCTACTTTTTCCAGAACCCCACCCAAGCAGTCTTGAGATATGCTTATCTCGCTTCCGTGGAGATGAGAGGGAGAGCGAGGAGGTAGGGGCCATCTTCTTGCCTTTCAAGAATTGACAGTTCGAGTCTTGAATGCATCATGTACTTGCCATTTAAACTCAGGGGGATTCACAGATGTAGGGGCCTCCTCAACTATGGCGCAGTCTGAGGCTTTGCTCGAGTGGTGGAGACATGGCACCGTCTTCTTGTCTTCCAGAAACTGACAGTTCAACCAGTCTCGTCTCCAGTAAATTACACTATCTCTTGCCATTTATACTTATGGAGAGAGATTGATGTAAGGGGGGGGCCTTTCCTAATTTGCTTGAGTGGCGAGAGGTGGCAGCCATCTTCTTTCTCACTTACACTTTTGTGTACCGGGGTGGAGAACTTCTGTTATCACATAGAATAGCACTGCCACCAACGTCTCCTCATGGATGACGTGTAATTTCCTTTCTCTTTGTGGTTGTATATTCATAGCTATGCCTCTTCTTGGACGCAATTATGATTTCGAAGTCATTTTCATCCAAGAATAGTTGAACATAATGAGAGAGTAATGGGGGATGCTGCGCTAGCCCTCCCGAAGGATTAGGTCGAGGTGCGCGATCTGTACGGACGCTGGCCCGGATACTTTATGCAAAAAAAAAAACATAATGAGAGATGATCATCTTGCTTAGGGGACAATCTTCCAAAAGTCTAAAACCTATTGGGTGACGACGGCTAATTCAATCTTTAACATTTTAATTGTGCTAACTTAGTTCCTAAAACCTTCCGATGATTGCCCAAGATAATCCTTTCGCCAATTTTGCAAGAAATCAATGACGTGCAAGTCGCCGTCTGACGTGGTGTGGTTTAAGGCTAACATGAATAGCTTTCGGAATATATTCTTAAATCTTTCTAAATTTTTTTTCTTTTTCTTCTTTTCTTTTCTTTCACTGGTGGTTGATACTAGGCTATGGCCGGTAAGGGCTGCCCTCACTGGCCATTGGCGAAAAGAAAAGAAACAGATAAAAAAAGGAGAAAAAAAAAAAGGAAGACATAAGAAATTTAAAATTTGCGAAAAAATGCGTACTTTGGCATCGGTGACAAATCACAAAAGATGGTCGGTGCAAGTCATCAATTTTCGGCTAAAATTGGACTGCAATAACTAAATTGGCAAATTCGTAGAAGGTGGGGACTAAAATTGATACAATTGAAAGATTTACGACTGAATCGACAGTCGTTCAATAAGTTTAGGACTATTTAGACAACTTTTCCACCAGATTAGTGAGGTTGTGTTTTGCAACTTCGCGAATTGTGACACATCAGGAAGGGTGAATTGTGCACAAAGCCCCCCACTGTTACGGAAACACGCTATTTAGTCCTTCGGAATCAAAACTTTTACGGCAAAGAATTTGTCATCCGAAATGTTGAGCTGACTTCCCTCCTGTCTGCAAACACCAAGAGCTTCTATGAATGCGTCGGCAGTGCGTCACCAAATGTATTTGGACTATTCAGTTACTTGGGTTCACTAAGATTTGCTCTAAATATTAATTTTCTTGCCTAATTTCTCCCAACCACCACCCACATAGACTAAGATCTTTGCTCTGGAACCACACCAAACCATTTGCCACTATTCACACGTTGATTTATATATACACACGTACAAACACCATGGTTATTTTACTTATTTATTTTTTGGTAAACTTGACTTCAGAATTTTGTTTGATGCATTTAACGATTTAAATAAGAAATATCCGGTATAAAATATTTTTAATAACAACAGTCGTGAGTGGAAATTCTCACCTACTATGGAACGAATACACCTGTTCTCGTATCAACGGCCTGAACACGGCTCGTGTATTTTTGATTTTACACCTTCGGTCGGTCGTACTATTTGGAAGTGTCGATGCGTTAAGTGAGTATTCTATAATAAACATAGTTACTGAGAGGCTCTCATGATTTAGGATCTGCTAATCGCTTGCTTGCCTTCCCACATGCTGTCGTCGACGCGCTCTGCGTTTGATTCACTTGCTTCATGAACGGCTAAGCAAACGAAAAGTTAAAATTTTGAACTCCCCCCTAATTCGTCACGTTATCTTAGTGAATTTGTCGACATCGAGTAAAGTGAGTTGGATGTGAAAAGGACAGCTGAACCGTTTTATATCAGCGTGGATACTGCTAGTAATCATGCGTATAAACAGTTGACCACAGACTCGCTAGTGAGAGATCACTGAAGAAATACTTCGTTCTTCATCATTTTTATATCTCGATATCACATGCTAAGAGACCACGCCATGTCCAAGATTGCGCTCTCCCTCGTGAGAGTGATCATGGGTTACATTGCCTTAGGAGGCCGGGGACAAGTTAAGGAAGTGGGCGAGGTTGTTCGGTAGAAGGAACGACGGCGACGGAGACTTGTCGTCGGGGACGTCCACCATGCCGGGGAGCTGCATCGCCGACGAGTCTTGCTGCATGTGGATGCACAGGACCTCTGCTTGAGCCACCGCGAGCTGCATCTGCAGCTGGGAAACCTGGTTCTGCAAGTAGGAGATGGCGCCCACGCATCCGTAGACCGGGTCTCGGACCCTCGCGCTCGCTTCGTACACCAGGCTGCTCACCGCGTCGGCTCTCTGATGAGCAGGAAGCTCCTGCTTTTCGTCGCGGATCAAATGGGAAATCAAGACTAAATTAATGTCCCAAGTCGTGTCAAACATGTCGATAGATGCACGCTGTCAAGTGTTAGTTACAGAAAGGAGACATTTGAGGGTGACAAATGTTCCTAGAGGAGCCGAAGTGCAACAAGATCAGAGAGAGAGAGAGAGAGAGAGAGAGAGAGAGAGAGGGGGGAGAGAGAGACCTGCAACATCTTGCTAACGTTGCTAGCACCAAAGACCTTGTGAACGATGGCGAACTTGTGGGGGTCGTCGGAAGGGAAGTAAGGAGCAAAAATACAGTCCCTCGCGCAGCGACGCCTCAGCAACTTGCACGACGCGCATGGCGAATGGCCTCCCATTTCCTTTTTCTTCCCTCTCTTTCTCTTTACTAAGGAAGATAGATAGATAGATTTGGAGAGTTGTTGCTAGTGGCGTGGAGATCTGTCTTTTTGCTCGAAAAGAGGCACGCACGTTGATACACAGTCTTGTTAATTCAGGAAGAAGGTGGAGGGAAGAGCAACATGGATTTATAGAAAAATGCCCCGAGCGAGGCCCAGAAAAAAGATTGCATGTGCGGGAGATCCTAAGCTTCCACTAGTGAGGTTGACAATGATGTGATGGGAGTGAACGACTGCATATGGCGTGCACGACTCGAGAGCGCACCATAAAAATTGCCAACTCTTTAAACATTCCTGAATCCGCCGGAGGGATCAACGACAGATTACCCGACCCCGATGTACCCATGCCCGGCTCCGATGCTGCTACACATGCAGAAAGAACCGACTTTTGTGTTGTCTTAATCTTACGCGCACACGTTCTCCTTCCTCCTCATTCCATACGCAACTCTTTCACGTGATATTTATCGATAAGAAATAAGATGATTTTACCATTTCGATCGAGATAATTTTTCTTTCATCGCCCGTTATCTTATTTTTTGGACATACATAGCAACATTCATGCGCTGCTTAGAAATTAACGCGTAACCGCCCTTCCATACTTTACTAATTAATTAATTAAGGAACATGCTTTTCTTTTACAATTAACAAGTTCTCCCTTTTTTTCCAATCAAGTTGAGCAAGTAGTAGAGTTATTGGAGTGACGAAGGAGACAAAGACAGGAGTGAAAAAAAAACAATTCTTGCGGCAAAACAATAATAGGTTTGAAAGCGGCCGCGTGGCTACGCCAAAAGACAAACCTAAGTCGTTCGCCTACAATCTTCCTCAACGGGGAAACATCGTCGTAAAAGCCAAGTGTCGCATATAATCTTAATATTATACTAATAATTTGTCTTGTTGGGTTTAAAAAAAAAAGATATAAAAAAGGGAGAAGGAAAACTCAACTGCGAATTTGAGAAGAATCTGAACTGAGAAGCGACTCCAGGCGCGAGTTGCGCCGCCCTCTGTCGGCGACACTGTCATCCCTGAACGGCTACCTTTGACTGATGTCTCGGCTAGTGAGTTGTTATAGGTCGATTTTTTAATTCGAAAAAGATGGCACAAATAATTCTTAAATTTTAGTCGAATATGCATCATGGACTAGTCCCTAGACTATATAAAGATGCAACTATTATCACTGAGCTTGAATTGATTATATGATAATATTGAATATTTTCATATAACTTAGAGACCAGCTTACACATTTATCAAAAATCCAATGATCATATTGAACAAGTTGAAACTTCAGGGACGGTGTTGCGCGTTAGGCTAAAACTCAAAGACTACATTAAATAAATTAAAAATTCATAAACCACGATGCACGTTAATTTTTGGTCCTTTTGTTTTATTTTTCATTTTTTGGCTTCCCGTTTAGTTACCTAGTTTCCACGTCTCTCTCCTCAATTCTTGCATTAGGCATCTTCTATCGGAATGGTGCATTTGTTTGAGTGAAAAGATTTTTCGGCAAGCTGGTTTTCTGGACATTCACGCATTCGGTTTGCCAAAAATGATAAGCCAACAAAAAACTATTTACAGCTAAAGAAGATATACGTACATAAAGTTAGGAAAACGAATTCTCTAGCTCATGAGAAAGCATTTTCCTTTCAAAAATTATTTTCCTTTATCACGAAAATTCCCCCAAATCAAGCAGACGCTCAAAGTATAAGAAGCTTTAGATCGTTCTTACATAGCAGCACTTGATTAATGTCTCAAAAGTAGATACTAAACCCATGAAGACGAGGAGTTTCGAACGTTGAATTCCACCAAAAAGGAAATTCGTGAGAACGTTTGTCTAGAATTTTGCTAGCCATGGCTTTAGCCAATTTACTGTAACGAAAAAAGAAAATGCATGTTCAAATAAATGAGACCTTCGAAAACTATAGAATAAACTGAACCAGGCCTAGGTTTAAGAAACAAAACATTAAAAAAAAAAATTGAATAGGGTTATAAAAGAAGTTCGAGGACCACATCGCATCTCGGTGCTCAAAACAGGCTTTCCATCGAGCTCGTTAATATCTCATGACTCGATCCTAATCAAAATTTACAACACACGGGATTCCGGCGCATTTTTCGAATGTGCTGAATTTTATTTCCCTTTCTTTACCTTCGGCTAAATAATACGTTCTTTTGGATTTTCGACAAGATGTTGAAAATCGCTTTTCCTGCCTTGACTAGCTCGTGCCGTTGTCGATTCGATGGGTTTGTCAAGATTGGATCCCGACATCGTGCAAGTTGTGTGACTGGATTGGTGATGATGACAGCAGCGCCCGTGTTACAAAAGCTTTATAACCCATAACAGGCGACTCAATTAAGATGACGATTTTATGACCCAATCACAAAAGAAAAATTTAGAATAGGTAGATACCAAGAAAGAAACCCTCCATGGCATTAATTAGACCGGACAGGAAATTATGTTCTGAGAACATCTGAAATATAATAGTCATGACATTGAAGATGTCGATCTTAACCCTCTTTTTTCTCATCGAAATTCGAGAATTACATCTTACAAAATCCCATGCCCTAGCCGAAACCCTTGGCATTTATGGCCAAGTCACATGATTCCAAGCTTATCTTGTAGTCCACCAAAAGGAAGCAGCACCTTGGGACTTGAGAGTGTGTTTCGCAAAATTACTATAACTGTACAATGGCTCTATAAGTTCATTTGCAACTGGTCACATCAAAACCAAACCAAATCAATAGGCGTTCAAAAAAAAAAAAAGTTGCATCTTTTGAATGATTAAGGGGATACCATGGCTTCTCGCTAATCGGGGTAAATGTAAATTTGAGGCAACTGTGCTATTATGGCCCGTTTGCATTGGCGCCGTATGTGTGAACCAGGCAATTAGCTTCGTCAATTTCTTCCTCCACAAGTGAGCACAACCGCGCATGCATCGACGGATCGATTTGATAGACCCATCTTGACAGGCAAGCGAACCATGCGCCCCATTTGCTTGTGTTCGGGTCCGTTGCTTAAGTGACCAATTTGGTCCAACTGATGGCCCAAGGCCTTGTTGAAATGGGCTCCTGCTGATGTAGGCCCATTTCGGTTTTTGGTCGAAGGGCCCATTTTAGTTTAACGAATGGAAGGTGGATGGATGATTTCGTTCCGTAATTCATGCTTCCATCTCGCGTGCAAAGCGATAAATTTTCATGTATTTAGGCTCTGTTTGTTTTATTAAAAAACTTAAATATATATATATATATTTTTAAATAGTCGCTCGTATCGCTTATAACAACAATAAAAATTTAAAAATATTTTTATTATTCACGAAAATGTTGAGACATAAATTGTTGTCAACAATGAAAATATTTTTATCAAGTAATTATTTTGATTGATACAAGTGATCATTTTAAGAAAAATATTTTTAAAATTATTTATTTTCTGTGAAACAAATAAAGTCTTGTTATGTAACCCATTTCACCTTATAAGTAAGGTGCAATGGGAGAATAAAAGCATATTCGATAACGTTTCTATTCCAAAAAAGTGATTCTAATTAAAATCAATTTTTTTGATTCTATTCCCTAGATGAATTTTAGAAAATTAGAGCGTGTTTGGTAACTGCATAAAATTTCTATTCCAAGAACAGAAACGCATTTAGTAACCGCAAAAAATTTCTGTTCTGGAAAATAATTTCTCTTCTTTATTTGTCATTTAAATCAAATAATTACATAATCACATTTAATGAGTTTCCTCATATCTCATAGTTGCAATCCTCCCGCACCATGGCATCTTTTTGTCCAAAATAGCGGATGGTTACTAATGCAGCGTGGTACTCCGACAACAAATCGGGTAGGTTTAGGAAAAATTAAAAGACAAAATCACCAAAATAGAATTAGCTGGTTGAGTGGACCCATGTTCTACTTTTTGAGATTTTTGAGAATTTTTGGAATGGTTTGTCCATGAGGGGGCAAAATCATCATTTGAGAGAAATCAGAAGGAAAAATTATCAAAAATAGGATTTGCTAATTAAAATGACCCATCTCCTAATTTTTGAGAATTTTTGGAATTTCTTCTGATTTTTTCAATTTTTTAGAATTTTTATGAAACTTCCATTTTTTGATTTTTTTAATCATTTTTTGATTTTATTTTATTTTATTTAAAAAAAAAATTACCTAGACCGGGTTGAGTTGAGCCAGCCCACGCCTCATAGGCGCCAAACAAAAGCGAGAGAATATTATCGTTGCCTTTTTTAGGACGGTTACTACCGACGTTGATAATATTTTTATAATTTGCATCTTTTCTATTCTCTTTCTTCTTGTTCTTTTCTCTATCAAGTGCAATGAGGGTCGTTTGTCCTCGCCTGTCATTGGAAAGGTTGGCCAAGGACACTCGTCGAGCTTGGCAAGGAAAAAAGAAAAAGAAACAAACAAATAAGAAAAAAGAAAAACTAAAAAATTAAGTTTAGTATGAAAATTATTGTGTTAGCATCAACCATGCCACGTAGGGCTTGGCGTCCAGGTTAGCAATTTACCGTCAAAATTAGCCAGACGGACTCAATTGACAAAGTATTAAAAATTTATGACCCAATTAATAAAATCGAGACTTATGACTGAATTGACCAAAGTGCTATCAATTTATGATTATTTGGATAATCTTTTCAGATGATTCATGGTGTGTTTGTTTCACGAAAAATCAAAGATTTGAAAAATATTGTCAAAAAATAAACGCTTATGTCTTTTTAAAAATTAATCAACGAAAAATATTTTCATTATCGATAACACTATATTCTTAAATATTTTCACGGTAATGAAATATTTTTTATTTATTCATTTTATGAGTGATGTAAATGTTTATTTTTGAAAAATATTTTTAAAATTTTTATTTTTCGTTAAATAAACACACTCTTGTGATCTAAACTTGCTCAGTGGGGCCGAGCATGTCAGTTATAAAGGGCACGTGTTTTGATTTCTTCTCCCTCCGAACAGGTGCACCCCATGATCTTGTTTTCGGGCTTTTTCGTTATTTCTCTTAAGTACTTTTTCGCCAACACAGTTTGACTCATAACAAATAATCACATCTGGATTTGCATATATCGCACATCACGTAATCCTTAGATTTTGAAAAATCTAAATGCTTCTTTTGGTATTCAATAAAAGTGCCTTAGTATTTAAAAAAAATTCGTAACTTTAGTTACAGTTTCAATTCACCCTAACATTTTTAATCAACAAAAATTCCTAATTTTATGTCCAATCTTAATTTTACCCCAAAAAATTTATCTCGTAAAAAATCATCAATTTTTACTCAAGTTTCACCCCCATTAACCCTCAGTTAAAAATTTCTTTTGATGACAGAAAGATGCAAAATTCCGACTGCGAGTTGTTCAAGTGTCTCGAGCCGAGTGTGAGCGCGAGCTCTCAACAATGAGAGATTGAAGACTCTTGAGCACTAAATATTGAAGATTGAGCGCAAAATCGAAGATCTCTAAGTGAAATTAAAGGAAAACTCTTTAAGAGTGAGAGCAACTGACGAAAAGTAAACCTAATTGCTTTAATTTTTACTCAAATTTCATATCTAAGAAGACGTTCTTTGAGTTAATGTGAAAAATTCATCTTTAAAAGATGTGTTCTTGGATATAAAAAGTGAGAAAAAAAAAAAACCTCAAGCAATGACTTGGAAAATGTCATATCATTAAGGGCAATTTTTTTATTCAATGGATCAAAGGAAGGTTATATGAGATTCTAACAGAAGTTTGTAGTTTTTTAAGAGACAAAAAGAAGTTGGGGTTTAATCAAAAGTTGGGGTTTTTTTATAGGGAAAATAACACAAATGGTTTTTGAACTTTAAAAACTCCAAAAATTCAGGAATCACATTGTATATTAGGTTAAAGTTTAGAAACAATCTCGTATATTGAGTCAAAGTTTAGAAATTGAATTGGATCAAATTTTATGGACCATTTGTGTCATTATCTCTCTTTTTATAAGATGAAAAATTGTTTAAGATAGGATTGGGTTGAACTTAAAAGTTGGAGTTTTTAGAGGTTATTAGGCTAAATAAAAATTCGAAGAAAAAAGGATGAGATTTGCTCGAAAAAGCAAAAGGCACAACGGCCTGTTTTGATTTGTCCAGTTGTGATTTAGATACGGCCCAAGATGCCACCAGAAGCACCCACTCGCCACGAGGTCGCCACGCGTTCATCCCCACCCGGGGCACCCGCTCACCACGAGATCGCCACGCGCCCGTCCCCACCACTCAATCCCATCCGTCCACGTCCCGTCCATCCAATGGTCCAAAATCCCTCTCTCCCCATCTTTATCTCCTCCTCCTCCTCCGCCACAAACACAGTCACTCATCGAAACTCATCCCTGTATTTCTCTCCCCTCCCTCGTCTCCCCTCGCGAAGTTTCGAGCTTTTACGGTCTCAAACGTCGATCCTCCTCTTCGAGATTTCTCAACCATGTTGCTCCGAGCCGCCCCAGCTTTCTCTGTCCACAGGAGTCCCGGAGACGCCCTCGCTCCGCCGTTGTCTTCTTCTACTCCCTCTCCGGCGAGCCCGCCGACGCTTCGATTCTCGAGCGGCAGAAATGGAGGCTCGCTGGTGGTCTGTGCGAGCAAAGAGGCGAACAGTCGGCCGCTCACCGGCGTCGTGTTCCAGCCCTTCGAAGAGGTGAAGAAAGAGTTGGATCTCGTGCCCACCGTGCCTCAGGCCTCGCTCGCGCGCCAGAAGTTCGTGGATGAGTGCGAGGCTGCCATTAATGAACAGATCAAGTATGATTCTTTTCATATACGAACTTGTGCTAGGTTAATTTGGCTTTTGTTTCTGATGGATTCTTATTGTTTCCGACTGTTCGACCTTGATGCCCGTCTTTCTGGTGTCATTTCAGTGTGGAGTACAATGTCTCGTACGTTTACCATGCCATGTATGCTTACTTTGATCGGGATAATGTTGCGCTCAAGGACTTGCCAAGTAAATCTTTATCTCCTCTAATGATTTAAGCATTGAATTTGGGATTTATCCGTATGGATTCCTTCTGATTCATGGTGTGGTATTACCCTTGATTAGATTTTTCAAGGAGTCGAGCAAGGAGGAGAGAGAGCATGCTGAGAAGCTGATGGAATATCAGGTATTGAAAAGTTTTTAACTTTAAACGCTTCTTTACTTGGTTGTGTGGTTTGGATGATCTGGACTTTCTCATAGTGTGGAATAACACGGTAAAGATGACTTTTTGGGTTGCTTTTAATGGTCTAATTGTATAGAACAAACGAGGTGGAAAGGTAAAGCTGCAATCCATCGTGATGCCTCTTTCCGAGTTTGATCACGTGGAGAAGGGCGATGCACTTTATGGTGAGCTTGACATATCTCCATCGTGATTCCGTATGGCTTGCGTGATTCTTTTGGGAGTTGGGCCGTTCTTTTTGCAATTTTTCATGCAAGTCGCAACGAATTTGTAGAATGGCAGTGACATTGCAAAGCTCAAGGTTCCACTGCTGCATAGATAACCATCACTTGACAGCATTTATACAATTTGACTTGCTCCCCTTGTGAAATGAAGGGCTACTGATGTATGAGAATCTTTTGACTTCTTTGCCGAATTCATGATGTTTTCACTTCAAATGTTTAGCTGGAAAGCGGCAACTTATAAGATATTGTCTTAGACACGAGATCATAAATACATCGATGTAACGCTTATTTTTCCAATGGCGAAGTCCTTTTATCAAATGTGTTTGGTGTCCTTGCTTTTCACCTATGGTTTGCATCTGGTGCAAATTGATTGCCATTTGTACCTGACCAGTTCATTCTTTTGATTCAGCAATGGAGCTCGCGTTGTCTCTGGAGAAGCTAAATAATGAAAAGCTTCTGAATTTACACAGTGTACGAACCTTGATTTAGTTGGCATTTTATCAGCTCATAAAAATCAACGATGACTCTTGCTTTCAACTGGCTGATCAAAATTTCACCTCCATGGGTATTTTCCTTGTACAAACAGGTGGCTGAGCGTAAGCATGATGTGCAATTGTTGGATTATATTGAAAGTGAATTCTTGGCTGAGCAAGTAAGTGAGAACAAATTTCCAAATTCGCTCCACAAGTTCTGAATGTGTTTGTTATTTGGGACGATATATGAATAATATGTTCCCATCTTATGTTGCTGGAAGGTGGAAGACATCAAAAAGATTTCAGAATATGTTGCTCAACTTAGAAGAGTCGGCAAAGGACATGGTACAATCTCAGATACTGCTTTTTATTTCTCATCGAGTCATTTTGCTCCCTATCTTCTCCTGTCCTGGTTTCACTGATGTCTTCCAAAATTGGGAAATATTCAGGAGTTTGGCACTTCGACCAGATGCTTCTACGTGAGGAAGAAGCAGTTGCCTGATGAGGTTTGCTTTCTGGATGCGGCCTGGTAGAAGGGCGATGCAGGGTCCTTTTGTGCTTGTGGAACTTCGGTTGACATTACTAGGTGGTCTATGTTAACGATAGTTCTCAGATAGACGCGATTGACATTACTAGGTTGCGTTATGGTGTGATTTCTCAGATAGTTCTCATGTTAAAGATAGACGCGGTGCAGGCTTTTCTTAGAAAACAGTTGATACGAATAAAAACAATTTTGTTTGTGGTTCTTTGAACATCTCTGGCCCTTCTTCATTGGAAATTTTTAGGGTGGATTCCAGTACGAGTCTTAAAAGACATGATAACGAATGATTAGGACACGTGAGATTTCGATTTCCTTTTGAGATGGAGAATGCAGAATGGGGTTTCCGGCCTTAGTAACTTTTACCAGTTCGAGGGACCACGACATGTTGGTGGCTAACGATGTGCCTGGATATCATATCATGGCTTCAAGAACCTCGGCGTGGCCATTATTCATGGGGCCAACGTCGAGTTGTCGCTACCTCCACGGTTGTGGCTGCGGATGTCATTCGTGTCAGAAGATCTGCGGCTCTTTTGGATGAGAACTTCGGATGTCGCGGTTTGTTACCTTCTGGGTCATTGCTTCTTTTGTATTCTAACCAGGCAAGATGCAAAATCGACCCATTTCCTAGGGCCATAACTCGAGTCGGGCGCTCAGAAGT
The DNA here is from genome assembly GCA_019149425.1 of Psidium friedrichsthalianum. NCBI lineage: Eukaryota > Viridiplantae > Streptophyta > Magnoliopsida > Myrtales > Myrtaceae > Psidium > Psidium friedrichsthalianum. The sequence continues at coordinate 17,356 of JAGVVM010006347.1, forward strand.
CTAAAAGCATGATGAAGCAGCCGTTCTCATCTGCACTTGCCTGTGAACTTCCGGTGAAGTAACAAGCCATCAGGACTTATGGCACGCTTGTTGCTGCTTTGGTGCATCGAGTGAGCTGCTAGTGAGGCGTGGTGACCGTCTGCTAGGATCGCGGATCGCATGCTTCTGCTTCTCAAATAACTACTTTGCTAGCCAGATGAACTCGTCTCTGATAACTTCGAATGGCCCAAAGGCCAAATCAATTAAAGCCTGTCATCTGGGCGAGATATACGCTTTCGGTCGTTTGTGCGTTTTCGGCCAAGTCAACTCTTGCATGCCCTTTTTTGACACATGAAGCAGAAGATCTCTTCCCCAGCTGAGGGAAACTCCGTTGACTGCACGATTGAGCAGATTGGCCTACCTTTATTAAGGCTCCGTAAGTTTCGCAAAAAAAAATGAATGATATGAAAAAATAATTTAAAATAATTATCACTTATATCGCTTGTAAAAATGAACGGTGAAAAAATATTTTCTTCATGAACGGGAATATGTTACTGATAATGAAAATATTTTTTATTAATTAATTATTTCAAACGTACCTATTTTCAAAAAGATGTAATTTTTTTATCCAAAAATATTATTTTTTTATATCATTTATTTCTCTCTATTCAAGCACTTAGTGGAACAAGCAATTGCAAGTTGTGCACATGAAGAGTCGCAACCCTCAATCGGTTAAAAGTTTTCTAAAGCCTAGTTTGTATGTACTTATCTATACTTAGAGGACGTACGTACAGAAAGCCCGTCTAGCTCAGTCGGTAGAGCGCAAGGCTCTTAACCTTGTGGTCGTGGGTTCGAGCCCCACGGTGGGCGATTTCAAACACCATTTTCCTCTTCTTCTTTTTTTTCCCTCCTCTCATTTTCATGGTTTAGTAAAGAGTAAAAAAGGGAGTCGACTTCACACTTGTTCCGACAGTGGCAGCGAATCTGTAGACAAAACATGCGTCTCAAAATATATTTGGAAATCTTCTCGAAAGCCGAAGCTGCTGAAAACGAAGTAGACTGCATTTGGGTTTGAGCTTCTAAAATACCATGAGAGAAAGTTTAGGTGTTTGACAAATGTTTTTTTGGTCATTTTGAGGAAATGCAAAGACCTATCTTGGGCTTTGAGTATTTTTGAAAAGCCGATTTCAAGGAGGTAAATAATTTTTTCCTTCCCAAATTGCCCCCACTTTTTATTCCATATTCCTATTTTGCCCACGTACTGTTTATCTTCTCCTTGCAGCAAATTTGCCCATGCACTATTCATCTTCTCTAGAGAGGCACGCCTGAGGTTGGGCAACCTCATCTTCGCTCGCCTGAGGTCCAATGACCTTGAGGTCGGCTTCCCTGAGGTCGCGCGACCTCAGTGTCACCTTGCCTGAGGTTATGTCGACACTTGAATATTGAATCGAAAAGAGGTCGTGGTTGGTTGTGAGCCATGGTTGCCCCCGTCTTTCTTTTCTTTTCTTTTCTTTCATTTCAAAGTTGCTTTCCAAAAAAAAAAAAAAAGGTTATCCAAACACCACCTAGCTTTCATCAAGTACTCCTTCACTCAAACCTCCTTAAATGGCTTTGCATTCCCCCAAAATCTTCCCAAACGCAGCTAATGTCCTGTCAAGGCTCACCATTGATTGGCAAGCATCCGACTACCTAGAATTCAACCCAAATGGCTTTGATTTACATACAAGCCAGTTTCATACATGCCAGAGTCCTAAATTCATATTTAATTTATGCAGGGGGCAGACATCACCGTAATCTCCAAAAAAACCGTAAAATGACATAACAGTGGGAGCGAAAAGCAGAGTCACGATGAGGACGCACAACCAAACGTCGAATGGTCTCCGATGAGCTTGCCGTCGGCGGCTTCCGCCGTCCTCCAGTAGCAAAAGAATTCATCTCTGTAGGTGTAGCTCTGCTTAGTCTCGGCCTTACCCGAGAGGACATTGTGATCCTTCACCTTCATCCAACCACTAGAATCCTGCGCATTGCGAGCCGAGCTCCATAAATCCCCATCGGAGTACCTCTCCGACAGCTCGTGCGAAACGTTGGTCACGAGCACATAAGTGCCTTTCTTACACGCAGGTAGGGTCGAGGTGATCACGCGAAGCGGGTACGTCCTCTTGACGGCTGCGCGGGAGAGCGGGACGCCGGCTTCGTTCAGGATCTTGACTTCTCTCTTTGCCTTCGTCCTCTGACTAACGAGCTTATAGGTCCCATTCCAAGTGAAGCTGATCAAGTTCTTGACTTTGTTCTTCGCCGACACTACCGTTGTCCGATTCCCGGCGCTCGACATGACCCACCCGGCGAAGTGCGCCTTCCTCTTCGCCTTCACCCTGAACGATCCATCGAGCTGATGGAACCGCGATTCGTGCTCTACATGATCCGCGGGATGGTTGTACGCCACGGACTTTCGCTTGAACCCTCCTCGAACGGTGATCTAGCCACAGGTGCAAATTCGCATGACGAGCCAATATGATTCCCACTGGCGACCCCGATAGCGAATTCGTGCGCCTTACGATCTAGAAGCATCCCGAGGAAAGGTTCAGCTCGATGTCGTCGGAAGGAAGATGAAACGGCGCCGATCGCGAACAATGAGCTCCCAGAACAAGGGGTTGATGCCTCCCGTACACTACGCCGGAAACGTGACCTCGGAGCCGACCAAATGCCCGTCGATCTCACCAAGACTCCCTGTAAGCACATTGCCCGACCCGTCGTCAAGTTGTTCTCCGTGATGTACGTTCCGAGGGTTTCAGTACCAGAACTCGTCGTTCCGTGGGACGACACGCACAGCTCGAGAACCGCACGAACCGTGTTCGCGGGAATCCGGGATCCTCTTCGAAGGCAAGTCCGACGCACTCTCCGATCCTTATACAAACGACCTCGATCTACACCACAATCCGACACGGGCAAGAGCAGTATCGCAGGTTGTCGAATTGTAATTCCACGGGGGATGCAGCCTAAGTAGCTAATTGACGCTATCTTCAGATGCAGCTCTACTGTTTCTCACCGATTCCTCCAAGTCCCAGCCCTGATTTCGACCTCAATCCTCGATCGGCGAGCTGATTCATCGAAACCCCCTCGGTCTTTGCCACCTCCGAGGAAGTAGAACACGAGAGTGACGTTGCGTGTATCTTCCGGTGAATTCGTCGTCGATGTGTTCTCCAGCATCATGGGTGACGTCGACCGTTCGACCGTACAGGAGAGAGGAGTACTCGTCACGTCCTTGTGGACCCTCCGAAGACCCGTCCTCGTTGGGCTCGGCCGGTGCTGGTGCGTAGAGCTCGACGCCGCCCGCCAGACGGCGGCGATGCGGTCGTACTGGTCGCCGCGGGCTAGACGGAGAGCCTCGAGGGCGACCGGAGGACCAGGGCGGAGTGGGCATAGGGAGGGCGGGAGTAGGGGTCGGAGAACGGAGGGTAGTCGACAGTGTTGGCGAAGGAGTGGGTGACGTGCGGGTGGGTGCAGGCGGGAGGGGAGGAGGGAGTAGGTGAGGGTCTGGTGACTCGATGTATTGCTTGGGCGAAGCGGGAGTGGGAGTTGGGCAGAGAGAGAGGGCCGCTGTGGAACGGTCGGGGCATTGCTGCGGCGGGCGTGCGATAGAGGAGGAGAGGAGGAGGTTGGGTGGGCGGTGGCGGTGGTGGTGGGGGCGGCTGCATTGCGGCTTGGCTTACGTTTCGGACGTCGTTGCTTGGCAATTGGTAAGAGGCGGTTCCCTTTCTCAACGTGTTTCCACGCCGGATGAAGGTGACTCGGTACTGACAGAAACTTCGTTCGCCTAATTTTTTTTTATTTTTATTTTCCCTTTTTAGTTGCTTGAGAGTTGAAAATTTCGTCAACATCTCAAATCGAGATGAATCGACTCATTTTGATTTCTTCCTCTTCTCCGAATTATAAGTATTAAATTGAGTTGAATCTGTTGGAAATCACAAAATTTATTTTGGAAGGAAAAGTTGCATTTGGACTCATACAGTTGCTTAGCCTGACGACGATTGAGAGGATTACTTGGACCGACTTCACAAAAGAAAGGTGAGAGAGTTAGAGAGAGTTTGTAGAAAATCTTATTTGTTAAGCTGTCTCTATTGTGTAAAGCTTTGCAAGGCACTTTGAAATATTAACTCTAAAATTTGCTCACTCGATTCTTATCCGCATTAGATCCTTCAAACTTTCCCTTCCGCATCCCCTTTTGATTCCTGCAGAATTCAATGAAGCACGCATTCGCCAACGCGTGCCGGTCGCATGCTACAATGCGCCTCTTTTCGGTTTTGGTTTTCACTTTATTTCCTTACAATGAAAGAGCTTAAGTTAGCTATAGGTGAGTAAAATTCCTAGATAGATAAATTAGTATATGTTTTAGTAATTTGGATATGGACGGGTACTTCTGTGATCGAGAGGGGTTTAATGCGTCATTTGAGTCGAATCTTTTTGACCCAGCCCATTCATCCATTTGATGGCCTTAGATATTAGTATATAGTCCGATTATAACGGAGATGGAAATCTTAGAAGAAGCCCAATACATACTGGTTAGTCTCATGGCATGGACCGAGCCCAGGCGACGTTTTTCGAAGCAAAAAAAGACTGGTATAAAGATGTTTGCGCATATATGCCGTTATGACATAAGCTTACCAAAATGATTTATGCTTCTTTTTTTATTTTTTTTTTTTTTTTTATTTTCGGAGAGCTAATGCTTTCCCTACTTCCATTGCATGTAGACAAGGAGCACCAACATTTCTGAAGAAATGGCCCCTCTCCTCAAAGACAGCTCCACAATCTCTGGTATCCCTGATTCTAGCGATATAGAGCGGGGTCCGCCCCCGCTCCCCGCTTGCCTGCGTTCACTTCGCCCCCTCGTCGATACAGTGCCTCCGCCCGTGCGCGCTGTTATATAGTGGGGGGGGGCGAGTCCGTTTTTTCTGGAGGGGGCACGTTGCTGAAAAA
>JAGVVM010006348.1:0-21757 GCA_019149425.1 Psidium friedrichsthalianum
CCCTCTCCCCCCCCCCCTTCCCCTCTTTCCCCTTTTTCTCCCCCTTTCCCCTCTTCTTTCCTATCTGGATAGCCCCCCCCCTCCTGTCACCCGCCAGGAGGGACCTCTAAGAGCCCTCCTCCTCCTACAGGTACCTTTTTTTCTGGGGGGGTTTGAACGTAATGATTTATTATTAAGCGACTACATATCTTCTTGGAGCTAGAAAGAATCAAAGCACATGTAGTGCTCTTACCTTCGGTAAAACCCCAGTCTTACAATCATTATTACACTCTGATTTTTAAGCTAATTCATTTTTAGAAAATTTTAGAAAAAAAAAAAATTTGTCAAAATTCATAAAATGAAAAAACAACTTTGAGGACCTTGGATAAGCCTACGAAACCCATTTTTGACAAAATATTTTTTCACATTTTTAATATTTTTCAGCACATTATTTTCGAAAATTCATAGAAAATGTAAAAAAAATGCGAAAATTAAAATTAAACCTTTGGAAGCCTTGACCAAGCTAAGGAATCATTTTTGAACAAAAATAATTGTTCCTATTTCTCGTATTTTTAGTTAGTATTTTTAAAAAATAGAAAAATATTGAAAAGTTCATGAAAATAGCATTGAGCCACAAAAATACGAAAAAAAAGTCAGTATTTTCCTTTTAATTATATTCATTTTTCAAAATAAAATCAGAAAAATTAATTTCGAATTGTTGTTTACCTAAGTTAATCACTCTTGGAGTAATTACCAAAAATTCCAAGAAATTCATTTTAGCCCTTGTTATTTTCCATTTTTTGCATCTTTAGAGTCGTGGACATTCCCTTAAAAAATATATTCGAGCCCAAAATTCACGAATTCTCATGTTCGCGAGAAGAAAAGCCCAAAATGCAATTTTGACTTCTTGCAAAATTAGTCCCTAAAAAAGTTAAATTTAAATTAAAATTTTCTAGGGACTAACATAAAAAATCAAGGCACATTATCTCTAGTTTTGGCCTTCTGAATCCACTGGTGACATTATTTTTTTTTTTTTACAGAAAAGGTTATCTAAGGTTGGATTTTGCAAAATGGGTCCTGGGATCAAACTTGAAAATTAGGGTTTTTTATGCAAATACTCAAGAAGTTTTGGGGGAGAAAATTCATCTTTTAATAGTATGCATGCTCATGGTTTGATTTCAGCACAATTTTGAATGATTTTTGACAAAAAGGAATTTTTTAGGGCTAATTTGGACGTTTAGCCTAGTCGGGTCAAACGGATTGGGTTGACCCAATACTATCAAACCATTGACCTGAGAGAAAACTAGAAGCAACTCTGGTATCCCATCTTCTTGCGCGCAAGAGAGAACCTGAGGTGGACCTTTCCGAACCAGATTGGGAGGCAAGTCGGAAGCTTTGGCAACTGCCGGAGGTTGCCATCCGACAATGTTAGCAAAATCGCACGTGACTCGTCGTCACGGACACGTAAGCTTTCAAAACGAGGAAATGTTTACCAGGCACGAAATTTTTCCAAAGAGAGATCTTGTATAAAAAGGGCCCCGAGCTTTTCATTTTCGGGGGGGAGGGGGGGAGGGATCCGGCTCAAAGAGATAAACCGAATAGAGAGAGGAGAGAGAAGAAGAGGGAGAAAGCTTTGTACTAGCTTATCCGCTCACCATTGACAGAAGACCCCAGGATTCACGAGCTGCATCAGAGCAAGGAAGGAGGAATCAACACCTCGGACCACTTCTCGAGCTTCCTGACAATTCAAAAAAGCCATCGAAACCTAGCGATGAGCTAATCTCACTAAAAAGTTAATTTCCATTTTCGAGCTCTGAAGGTCTGCAATCATGGTAGATCAACATCTAATCAGGACCTTGCAAACTTGTGTGTGCGTTTTCATCCTTGAGACACTCTAAGCTCGGTTGTACTCTCGTTTTTGCTCTGTCTTCTGCATATAAAACCTCCTGGCAAGCTATGAAATTCTCAATGTTGTCACGGACCTCCCTAGCTCAAGCTAGCCTGAACCAGTGTCAATTGGACCTGTAGGTAAGTTTTCTGAACTTGCTTTGAGAGTGCTCCATGGATTTAATCGTTGGATATGCTCTGATTTGAATATTGCAATTTTCCTTTAGTTAAGCTTTTTGTGCATACTTGAAGTTCCTGTGGTAAGAGAGTAGAACATTTTGATCTTAGGTATGTTGTGCATATTGATTCAGGATTGAACGATTGTGGTTTCACTCCTCGGAGGGTCATTCCGCCATCGATCGGGATGGGATCAACACGGCCAGTTCAATCTGTTTGGGCTCATGGGAGAAGATGATGCCCACATCATCTATTGACTTAGTCAATGATGACGTCGGCGATGACAGTGGCTATGCCATGTCAGTTCGTGACCTAGTCAACTCGACGTGGCACTGATGTGTCACGCCACGTTACGTTTGGTCATATAATCAGGTTTAATAAGAATAACAAACCTTAATCGGAGGGCTGGGTTAAAGCCACGTGTCAAGATCCTGAGAATTCTGGATAAAAATTTTAATCGAATTATTCATCATTTTCAAAAATAAAAATTATACGAACGGCTAGGATTAGTTACTCTTTAGTGTCAATAGTCAGAGCTGGTATTTCGTTTGGACGGTTAGGATTTTAGTTCTTCGGGTTGATCTTAGCTGTAGATTTAGAATGGAGGAGGAGCAGTCAGATTAGTGGTACGTGGCGATTTATCGACCGCCAGATCAAAATTAGGCCGGTTAAAACGAAAAAAAACAGAATAAAAAATCCAAAATTTTGAAAATTCAAAGTAAAACCCTAAAAACTACGTCGTTTTAGTGTCGGGTGGAGCCATTTGGACTGGTGGTTTAGGGTTCGTTTAGGTTCGTCGACCCGGTCTGTGTGATAAGAAAATAAAAAATTCCCAAAAAAGGGGATAAAAAAATAGAAAAAATAGAAAAGTCACCAAAAGACTAAAACTACATCGTTTTGGACACGGACCAAACCCGTGTGGGTTTCAGGTCAGGTTCTCGAGTCCATGGGCCGGGTCAGCCAACCCGGTCCGAAAAATTAGATAAAAAAATAAAAAATAAAAATAAAAATAAAAATAAAAGAATAAAAAATTCATAAAATGTAATAAAAATAAAAATAAAAAAGGAAAAATTCATTAAAAAACCATAAAAAATTCTAAAAATTTCTAGAAAAATAACAAAAATTCAGAAAAATTTTCAAAAATTGTGAAAAATAGGAAATAACCACATACAACTGGTTTGATCTATTTTCACAATTTTGACTTTCCGAGCCTTGAAAAATGACTATTTTGCTTCTCTGGTCAACTTGACCCAAATCATTTCAATCCTAAAATCTACAAGGCTTCTTTTAGTGGCACGTCCATGGTGCCTTCTTTTAGTTTATAGGGCTTCTCTAGGCTTGGTTTTGACTTGATTTAATGTGATTTCTCAACACGTGTTGATTCCTTAATTGCGTACTTATTTCGATGATTGTAATTGATAGGACAGATAATCTCATCTACATGAATTCTTTAGATTTTTAGGACTTACCTTACTCAAGAAACACCTGCATGAACTCTATAGATTAGGAAACCACTCAACTTAGGTATTGAAAGGGCGTCGACCGATAAGTCGATGTGACTAAGTCTCCGAACCCGTTTCTTTGGTTTTCACAGAATTGAACGATCTCTCACAATCGCTCGATAGGATTTCCAATTATACCCTCCAAAAAATGATTGGTGGGGACTCTGATGGCACGTACACTTATCACATGTCATCCGACCACACTAAGGTCAATCTCGATTTTTAAGAAATTCTTCCTAATGCTATTTGGTATGGGCTTGGGAGGGTTTGCGCCTTTCGATCCGATCTCGCGACTGCCACATCCGAGAGAGTGAGATCCTGAAAAGGCAATCCGCTAGCCCACTTACCCATCGCTTTCCATCGAGGGAGGGTCGCAACATTCATCCTCAATTGTCGCTACACATTCCTGTATCGATGGTGGTGGTGTCTTTGTTATTAAAAAATTCGGTTTCATTATTGCAATCAATCACTTGTTGTCTATATTGAGCTTTTGTCTAATCGTCAACATAAGCTTGAAACTCCACCAATTCGAGAGTTAATTTTGCATGTCGTTCATTTAAAATATTACTTCTAGCACTAAATATTTGTTCTACCACAATTGTTGAACAAGGGGTTGCTAAAATTTATTTTGCAATCAAAGCAAGAATTGGGTATTGGGTGTAATGTCTCTTCCACCAATTCAAAATACTGAAATTTCTACTGCCTTCAGATTCATCAAATTCAAAAAAAATGATGAAATAGTTTTCTATTTCAAAATTATTTCCTATTACATCTTTTTTCCTTTTTTGTCTTTTAATCAAAAGTTGGTACCCTCTACTAATATTATTTGGATCTTCACATTGTAAGTTCGTGGATTGAGGTCCACATCCACTATCACCTATAACATTATATGTTTTACAAAATTCATTATATAATTATATTATTATGTTTTTAATATTTATTTCTATAGTACTAATATTTATCGTATGAGCTAAATGTAAACAATCATAATACGTATTCAAATAATCACATAAACTACCTAATTTACAACGTGGATAAAAAATAGAAGTAACTAAATAAATAATAGGAATTTCTCTATAATAATATAGCCATTTGCTCGCATCATGTTAATAGTATCACTTAACTTATCATCATTTTTATTTTCTTCAAAAACTCCAATAATATTAATATATTCTATTAAAAATAAATGCGTAGTTGGATAATAAATACCAAATAAACTATATGTTGCATCATTAAAAACTTTTAAAATATCTAAATTTTTTTGTAACCATCCCATTCTTGATGGTATAAACTAATTTTAGATATATTATCTGAAATAAATACACATAATAAATCTTTATATGCAAAAGATTCATTAAACAACTCATAAGTAGAATTCCAATAATTTGGAACGTCTTTTGGAAATATTTTTGTTTTTTTCCATTTAATTTACAAAATTTTGTCCATTCTTTCATTGTTTGGGGATATTTCCATAAATATCGAATTGCTATTTTTATTGAGTTGAGAGAAACTTGAAGAGTTTTTAACCATCTTGTATACATAAATTTAAAACATGAGAAGTACATCTAATGTGAAAAAATTGTCCACCAAAAGCGGGTTTATAAATATTTTCAAGTTTAACAATCAAATCGGTATTTGTCGTGGTATTATCAAAACCAATTGAAAAAAATTTTACGAAGCAAATAATATTCTTCTAAACTTGGCTTAATTAATGTATAAATATTATTTGCCGTATGCCTATCATCAAAAATTCTAAACGCAATAAATCTTTTTTGAATATTCCAATCATCATCTATCCAGTGACATATTATACCTATATAAGAATTAATTTGCCAATGATCACTCCAAATATCGCTACGTATACGCACACGTCCATTAAAATTCATAAAAAAAATTTGTAAATCTTTTTTTATTTTCTATAAATATTTTTAATTTTATGTTTAAGTAAATTTCTAGGAACATGTTTTACTTGCAGAGCACATGCATTTTGTATAAATTGATTAAAATCAAAATTTTCACCAAAAATAAATGATAAATGTTCAACGAAAATTAATTTGTCTAATTCTTTCCTGTAAGTTTTTTCATTAAAAAAAAAATGAGAAGTGTTAGGATTGGCACATCCAGAAATTTGTTGTTAGCCGGTGTCAATTCCCATTTCGGTTGGATATTTCGACTTAAGATGCCTAGTAAATGTTCCATATCCTTGTCCACCTGCAAATTTGTATGATTTAGTACAATATTTACAAATTAAATTATACCTATTTGGACCTTTTTCAAAATCTTCAACTTTCGTGAAATGTTTTAATATGATGGATGCACCATCCCACTCATTTGTTGTTGACATTTCTTCGGCATTAGTGGCGGTCAGACTCGTTGGAGGATGAAGGCTCTCTTGCGTGTGGACTTGCTCCATATTAGGAAAAATGTTAATTTCATCGTCTACATCAACTTACTAATCTGCATAATCATGAGGATTATGATAATTGGATTCTCCCATTGTGCTCTTACCTTTGCCACTAACCCTACTTCCACTTGCCATTTTTTTGGATATATAAAAAAAATATATTATATAATGAAAAGATATAGGATATGAAAAAAGAATTTTGCAATATGAAATTATTAAAGGAGATAATAAGTAAAAACTAAGAAATTAGACAATCGAGAATGTAATTGAGAGTTTAAGAGAATTGAGAACTTAAAAGAATTTGAGAGAATTTGTGTGAAAAAATGAAAGATGAAGAGGGGATATTTATACATTTTGTATAATATGTTTTTATTATTTTTTTTGGGCCATTGGTACAACGGCAGTTTCGAATCGCCTGAACCGCCAGTTTCGGACCGATTCTAGTTTTGAACCGGAGAACCAGTCAATAGATCATCCCATGGCCACCCCTAGGCAAGGTGGCCCTAACGCCAACAATGGCGAGAAGAGGTGAGAAGAAAAATAAAAATGAAAAAGAAAAGAAAAAAATAAAATAAAATAAAATGACTTTCGATGAAACCCTTTCTTGAAAACGATAAAGGCATTCCATGCCTTATTTGAGTAAATGAAAGCACTTCAAAATTTTATTTGAAATTTTTTCTTATTATTATCAAATATTAAAACATCTATAATTTTCATTCCATCAAGCTTTTGAATATATTTGAACCGTCATTTTACATAATATTCAAAGCAATACATATAAGTGTAAGTTGACATTTTAAAATCTAGTATGATAATTGAGTCACATGGCGAAAATAATGTCGAGTACATATCATGGGGCGAGGACAATACTATAGAGAGAAGTGCCATTATATGCAATAAAACAGAATAATTTCAACTTCATATTTAAATATACATTGTATGTAATAAAAGAGAATAATTCTAGATAGAGTCATTTTATTTTGAGGGAAACAGCTTAATTTTATTTATTTATTTTTAAAGATTCCTTTTAATGCATATATATATATATATATATATATATATATTTCTTTTTCTTTTTCTTTTTCTTTTTCTTTTTCTTTGCTGAATCAAGGTTTGTAGTTGTTTGCCTCCACCTCCAAACCTGGACACTCGCCGCCTAATGTCCCGCTCCGACGCTTTCCCGGAACAACGTCGCCATTCTTGTCTGTAAAACCCTAAACCCTAATTCCCTCATCTTCCCCACCTCTCTCTTCAACTCTCTGTCTCTCTCACAACAACAACAAGAGAAGATAGCACATTGCTATCGAGTTACATCTCGGCTTTGGCTGAACATGCCGACTCTGAAGGGCAAAAGCTCGAAGAAGAAAGGTGGTGCCAAGGTACACAAGAGGGGCAAGAAGAAGTACTCCGTAAACGAGGACCCCTTCTTTAGCCACCAAAAGCGGCGCCGGGTCGAGGAAGACGGCATGGATGATGACGATGGTGACGACGACGACGATATAGTAGTCAGCGGCGCCTCCGACGAGGAAGGCGTCGCGGAAGAGGCGGAGGAGTCCGAGTTCGACAGGGAGACTGCGGACGAGAAGCGGCAGCGAGTGGCAAAGGAGTACCTGGATAAGATTCGGGCGATCGCGAGGAGGGAGAAGGAAGATGACGACGAGGGCGAGGAGGATGAGGAGGAGGAGGATGATGAGTTTGGGGGAAGAGAGCGGGACGGAGTCCGGGATTCGCTTGTCTCGAAAATTCTGCAGCAGGAGCAGCTCGAAGAGAGCGGTAGGGTCCGCCGGCAAATCGCTTCCAGGTGCCTATTTTGGTTTTTACTTTCTGTTCATTTGGCATTGCTGGCGATTATGTGATCGATTAAAGATCTCACTTTGCAGAATGTGCTCTGTTTTTTGTGTTTAATTGGACCTGGCTAATTGAATTAAACTCAATCACTTTCTCTTTGCTAACAATGCTGATTGAATGGTTAATTATATGCACTTGAAATAGCGAGAGATGCTGATTTTGAGCTCAATTTCATCAGAAAGAAGGGATTGACTAAGTTTTTTTTGGGCTATCCAACTACTTAGACAAAAGGCTTAACAGTTTTGAATGGCCCCATCAAGTGTGGAGATTGGCATGGATAGTTTGCTCTAAGTTATGCCCCTTCTCAAAGTGCAGGAATGATGGAATGACTTGTGGAAAGACGGAAACAGCTTAAAGGGAACAGTAATGGAAATTTCTATGATATTATGTTGTTTGATTGGGGATATTCTATGTAAGTACAAAGCCTAAGTGTATATCAATCAACTACTCCTTTCAAAGTAATAAATAAATTACGAATAACTATTTGGCCAAAAAAAAAATACTAGTAACTACTCCTGCTCCCCTCAAGATGGAAGAACTGATAACCATCCATTCTGCACTTTGGATCCACCAGTAATCTCCACGCTCCTATTAGCTGCCTCTAACGAACGCCTTGTAGAAAGTGGGTGTCAATATGAGTTTTTTTTTTTTTCCTTCCTTAGTCTAGGTGAATAGGAGGTTAACATATGACTTTTCTATTACTTTCTAGTGATTTATGATACTCATATGGTACAAATCTCTTCAGGGTCATTTGCTTTTTGCAAAAGTGTATCATTCATGATATAATGATCGTAATGTGATCATTACCTATATGTGGAAGCACTCCTGGTCAAACCTATGGTTGTATTTTGGTTATTGTGCTCTTTGGCATTTCCAACTAGTTGTACTGGGGATATTATTAGCGTGCTTGTATTTTTATTATGTAACATCCACCGTTCTAATCAGCTCTCTTGGAGATTTTCTCCCAGTGACTGTTTAATTTCAGTCCTTGACTCACGTTTGCAACTAATTTTACTTGCATTTTATTTGGCACGCTTTATAATTTCATTATCTGACGTCCAATGTTATAATCAGCTGGAGATTTTCTCCAACGAGTGCTTAATTTCAAATTTTCAATCCTTAAATATTGATAGATTTCCTTCATAGGGAGGCTAAATCATTGATTCACTCACTTTCTCATTCTGAAGTATGAAATTCATTTCATGTGACATTTGGGCAATGAAGATGTTGAACTGTCATGTGGCAGGGTTAAAAAGCCAGATACAGTTGATAATTTTTGCACCTTAGTAAAGCACCGGCATTCTGTCACGGCCGTAGCATTGTCTGAGGATGACTCGAGGGGCTTTTCGGCATCAAAGGATGGCACCATATTGCATTGGGATGTAAGTAGTGGAAAAAGTGAAAAGTATGCTTGGCCTAGAGAGGATACACTGAGGTCTCATGGAACCAAGGATCCACAAGGCCAAGCTAAAAAGCATAGTAAACATGTTTTAGCTTTGGCCGTTAGCTCAGATGGGAGATATTTGGCCAGCGGAGGCCAAGACCGCCATGTTCATTTGTGGGATACTCGAACACGCGAGCACATTCAGGTAATTATCTCCTCCTCTGGTTTGTCATGTAGAAACTCATGGTTTTATGTTGGAGCATAAATAACTTGAACTTCCTGAAACTCCTTGAGGGATCTGTCAACTCTTAAGCCATGGAACAATCTTCCGTGAGAGCAGTTCATGTTGCCACAAATGGGTGTCTGCATTTCAACAATTCCTCTTGTGATTCCTCTTTGGAGCTCTAGGAATTGCTCAGTAAAGCATTGCTTTTGCCCTGATTATTCTGTTAGGGAAGAATTAGTTAATTGATCAGGCATTGGAGAATGGTGCTGCAAGCTTGGTCATTTATTTTGTTCACAGAATGCACCATGTTGAACATAGGGCCTTACCTTTAATCTAATTGCTTTCAACTTGAGCTTTTTCCAGGTCATAGAGGAACATGTCCTGTTTAACTTATAGGCAAGGAACTTCGGAACTTTTCTCTGGTTTCTTTTGATCGAACAATCAAGATGTGGAACATGGATGACATGCGCTTACATTAACACCTTTTTTGGCACAAAGTGAAGTTCTAACTGTAATTGCTTAAGAACGGAACGTGTTTTGCTGTTGGGCGTGATCGACAATGCAATTGTTTTAAGGTATAATTTGCCCTTTAATATTTTGTTTATTCAGTATGTTTTAGTTTCTACTCAATGATCTGCAAATTAACGGAGTTACTGGCAAGTTCTATTGTGTTATTTAGACTGGTTATGTAGGCCTATTTTATTTGTACTTTTAGAGTTTGGCAATTGTTTAGGTATTTTTGGTATTTCCTTTACGCATTTGTTCTTATTTTTTTTGAAGAGTTTGGGGTTGATCATGATTGTAACGGTACAGGCTGATGTGGGAAAGATACTGATCTGATCACCAGATCTGAAACACTGCTTCTGGGCTATGACGTACCATGGGAACAATTTAGTGGTCTTTTTGGAGAATGTGTGAGAAGTATATAGAACATGATTTGTATAGCTCCTTTTCTGTTTAGATCTACACTGTCCACTTCTATAAAAAAATTGAGTAAACTTAACTTTGTCCCTTCAAACAATGAAATATTATGTTGATTAGTCTTAGGTACACAGAACTGATTTAATTCGTTAAGATCTTCTAAGAAGTCTAATAGTAATAATTAGCATCAATACATATTTTTACTGTAAGGTGGCCACGGAATACTTTTTGTGGGGGAGAATGGTATGCGTGCCTTTACTTAATTAATTGTCAATGATACAGTCGGAGCTTGTTTCATTTTTTTGCCTTGTCTTTCACGTCGGCATGAAATCAATTCTAGAATTAGCCATTTATGATTCTCATATGACAAATCTGCATGGTGGGATTGTCATTGGAGATTTCTTGGTTTTTTTTACACTTTCAAAGAAATATTTCATGCTTTATTGTTTGGCAATATTGACTTTTATTACTTCAACCTCTGTTGAGCAGATTCCGGAAGGAACAAGAATAGTTTTCCGAGCTTCCAGCATCATCGTTGGAATGCTGTGTTTTTATTAGCAATGATCAATATTTGACTGGCTCAGATGATGGAGTGTTGAGCTCTGAGTATGCTACGAAAGAAACCTGTTTACATTGTTAAGAATGCTCACCCTTTCTTCCTTGAGGACAACAAGTTTGATACGGAGATACGAAAAAATCCCCAACGGTGACGCAGGTAGAGGTGAGATTAAGATTCCTTCATTTTTATGGAAATCCTTTTATGTTCTATCTGGTGATGATTGATTTTTTGTTGTTCATGTACACTATTTCCCCCTAATCAACCTTTATTAGTTGGTGCTGACTTTTTTTCTGTATGAGAGAATGAAACTTTTGCTCTCTCTACGTATAAAAATACATACAGTTCCTTTCCAAACGGTCATCCTTCCCATTTTCAATGGTTGGCTTAAAATTTTGGTGACCTTTTGTTGTTTGGAAGTGTTTTATAATTGTTGACTCTCTGGAAGTTGAAGCTGTCTACTTAATTCCTTAAATATCTTTCAGTAACTTGAGAGTTAACTTACTATCATGGTTTCTCCTCGCAGAGAACTCAAATCTAATCCTGAAAATACTCAGAACTCAACAGTACATTCATGGGTGAGTTCAATCAGTGTGTGCAGAGGTAGCGATCTTGCCGCCTCAGGAGCTGGAATGGTTATTGCGTCTATGGGGCTATCAAAAGCGGACCAATAATATTCAGCCCTTATATGATCTTCCACTGGTATGTTGTAGTGTTGCATTACTTTTGTATTATCGCTTTTTGAGATTTTTAACAAATCAAAGTTTTCTCTGAAATGCTTCGAGTGATGATTTGCATGTGGGATTATAGTAGTTCCCTCTTGACCATCATACACTTAGTTTGCTTGTTGACTTTAGTGTACTATTTAAGAGTTTTGTTTTTTTTTTTGGTAATTGTTTTGTTTTTAGTCTCTAATAGAAGATAAAAGCCATCATTTAGGCATTGTTGTCCTTAGTGAACCATGATGGCTTTATGGACATTTAAGTCATAAATTCAAGCAACTCCATAATTTCTATGATGTTTGTTGGTAAATGTGAAGATCTCCTTTTTGCGTCATTTAACCTGTAGGGAGGACAATAATTTTTTCGTAAAACTGTCCCAGCGAGCAACTATAGGGAGCTTGAATGAGTTTTTAACATCCTGGCTTGATTCTTTTTGAGCTCTTAAGGCAGGATTTCTTATTTCTATGAATGACATCAGTAGGAAGAATATTTTGTTAGTACTTTGCTCTATAAGTCGAATGTTATCATTAGCCCCCAGTTGGTTGATCCTTGCATCAGTAAGATTTTTCCAGTTGAAACTGAGGAAGCCTAAAGGAAGTGAACTTGAAGAGACGCCATATTTTTCTTTTCTTGGTCTTCATAATGCATTGTACTAGTCTTGTTGGTCAATTTGTTGTTGAATGTAAGGGAGCTTCTTCATAGCAAACATCTTGAACACAATGAAATTATCAATATCCTGGTCAAATGATTTTTGTGGTAGGATTTGGTCAAATAAACTAAAGCAAATTTTATTGCTCGACTATTGAAAACCTCAACACCCCTTGTTCCTTCCTATTGTTGAATCTAGTCTCTCTTTTGTTGTATGGGTCTGGAATTGAATGATATCAGCCCTTTCATGTCTGTCGCTGCATCCTTTGACAGAAATTTTGGTAACAGGTGGATTTGTCAATTCGTTGGCATTTGCAAAATCTGGGGAGTTCCTTGTGGCGGGAGTTGGACGGTGGTGCTTTCCCTTTACTCCGACTTATTTTCTTTGCTCGACTGAAAGCAACTTTGATGACTTAAACATGGTTACCACTGAGGAAAGAATTTATGGACAGTAATAAATACTAGAAAGTCTTCTATCATGCCAGGAGTCTCTTTTGGTGCTTCCCAAATATCATCTCTCTTTTTCAATGTGGTTTAGTTAGGGATGGCAAACTGGTCAGCTTGAAAGTATGTGTCTTTGTATGATGAGCAAAGTGATTGAATACTAAATGATCGCTTAATCTGTCAATGAAAATGATAAATAGCCCCTAAATATCCAAGCTCCCTAACCCCTATTGCACTTATAGATCCACCTTAGTCCTGAAACTTTAGTTCAACCTGATGAAGGATACTAGAGTTGCGTGCTTGCATAATTTCCTATGACTCTGTCTGCCCACAAGATTAGAGATGATGAGGACATCCTCTTGATAGAATGTAGCCTCCAAAGCATTCTTGCTATTTGCAATTGCTAATTTGTCTAATGCAGTGAGAGTTCATGATAACGAGTCGGTCAAATTGTCATGGTAGACTATTATTCCATCTGGTGTCTCTTGTTGGATTGTTCTCTTTTGTAAGTTGATCAGTTAATGGAGTCAAGATCTTGAGTCGGAATTGGCCGATTAAAACTTAAAATAGAAGTGTAGCAACCACACAAAGATGGGGGATGGGAATAACTGATTGAGTGTCCATATTTGTCTGGTTCCTATATGATAATGAAAATCGCATTGTCATACTTCTATTGCTTTTGAAACTTCATATCGAACCATTATATGGGGCAAAATGTTGGTTTCTTGGTCCCATATTAGGATTTGATACATTGAACATGCGAATTAGAAGTTTCTGAGTTTAAGACTACTCAAGCATCCATGGACACACATTCACTTATGCAATGCACATCTATTTTTTGGGGGAGAGGGGGCAAGATAGATATTTCTAATTACATTTTGCAGAGCGGTGATAAAACATGTTCAACTTTTTGCCTAGAAATTTGATGATGATAAATGTTGAGATCTTTTGGGATTAACTGCAGACTTACGTCCTTACTTGTTCTTGAATGTCTCATTGATAATTTACCTCTGAAGGGATTGGAAATGGACCTGATTTCTCTTTTTTATCCTTGATACATCATGCTTTATCTCGATGTGGGTGTCATCTGTCTGTCCTTGTGTTTGTTTCAGTTCTCATTAGCACGCACTGGTGTTACTCCTCCCATTATCTGTGTTTCCTATCATGCAGGAGACGTTTTAAAAAAGGTTTCTATAAATGAAGGCCTATGTAGAAGTATCTCTTCATTGTCAAAGATAGAAGTCAGTGTCCAATTGGTGTACTAATTCATGGAGACACATTGAAAACAATCTTTCTTTATGAGGACGTCTAGAAAATGCTGTCGATTGTTGCTGCTGCTTTCCCTAAAAAGTTTTAAGAACTATTTTGCAAGTTGTCAATAGGATGGATAACTTGAACATACTAACTGGGATTTGTTTTTTTTATTCTTCAAAATGCATTTTCATCACTTGTCAAAATCACTAAAAGCTATTAGAATCAGGATGGTGTGAAGTTCTGATAACTGTTTTCCAAATCATTATATTTTTTGTTACTAATGTCTAGTTCTCCGTTTCTTTCGAGCAGGAACCTCGTCTAGGACGGTGGGGGCGTGTACAAGCTGCCTGTAATGGCGTTGCCCTCCAGTCTCTCAAGCTTTTGTAAGGGCAAACATTGGCTCTTCAATTTTGACTGATAAAAGGTTGTCTGATCTCTGTAATGATTATTCAGCTTCTTTGCTGACTTTTTCTCTATACGAGCCATCTGTATCCATAGGTGTTTCAAGACATTTTTAGAAAGAAAGAATCATCCAGAGAGCAAATTTGATGGTCTATTAGGAAAACTAATGAGGGTCGATTAGTTTTCGGGATGTTTGGTTTGATTTATGCCACCAAACAGGTGGGGTCAACCTGCTTCGAGTCCATTATTCCACATCAAACAGAGATGAGAGAAGATTCATTCTTCTCGATGCTGTTTCTCATCTTTGTTAACACTTCAAATGGACATTACAAACTTGTGTTAAGAAAATTATCGATTTGTCGTGGTCGTTTGTTCTTCTTCACGAGTAGTCACGCATGAATCGAACTCTCGATGGAATTCTAGTAATAATGCTCCAGGTTTGCTCGTAGAACTTAGCCGAAATTCCATAATTAGATTGAGAGGATTTGTTTGTACTGAAAATATGGAGGTGAAATAAGAAAAAAGCATTTTGAAATTCGAAGGAAGCATCTACAACTTGTTTTTCTTTTGGTCAAATATCTATCTACAACTTTATGCGTCCTTGATCCGTACTTCTTAGCGGATGTGTCCTTTGGCTGTGTATGATCTTACGTTTACTCTGTTCCAACAGAGCAAGCCATTGAGATTCATATGAGATTGTAATGCAGCAGGAACATGTTGTGTATAAGCTGTGAATGTCGGACGGAAAGAGCTGGCTGATCTGTTCAATGACGTTAATCAAAGCTAAAACTTTCGTCATTTGTTCTCAATGCGCTCGGTGTCAATACGCCTCGTTTAACTAATTACATATGAATGTGCTACTGTATATTGTGATGCACTTAGAGTTTGCAAACTCAGAATGTATGAAATTTGGTGGGTTGCTTGAACGGGCCCGTTGATTAATACTCACCGCTACGCCGTGATCAACGTCATCTTTTTGCGTTTGGGAGTCGTTTTGATGGGTTTTTAAGTGTTTTCGTAATTTTGTGTTTCCTATTTTAATTAGAGTTAGCACTCTTAGTATTTAAGGTTTCTAGTGGAGGCAATGTTATTTTGATATTGGAAAATTGTATTCAAAAGAACAATTTGTTTTTTTGTTAATTTTAATTTTTTGTAAGCCAATTTTTGTTGCGTTTCGGCATTATATTGTTAGAATGGCTCTCACTTCATCGTAAGAAAAGGTTTTGGTGATGTCTCTGCAAAAGCACAGGCCACCTAGATGCCATCTCAACAAGAATTAAATCCACAATTTAGATTGCCAATCAGAATTTTTTTTTGGGAAAAGGTAAGATATGTATTAGCTTATCAAAAATGCGCGATTACAAGAAAAGCCGAGACACAAAAACCACGTACCAGGCATGACAACAAAGGATGTCACAAATGGTGCAAAGGTGTAACGGCATAAGAAAAGCACCGAAGCGCAACAACCGGCAACCGTCGAACAAAGACAAAGAAAGGCGGCAATACAACCGCAAAAAGGCTAAGAAAAAATGCTAGGAGAGATGCCCCACTGCACTTGGATCCTCCTGTTAGACGGTGAGTCTTCGACCGGTTTCAGGGACAACCCTCTATCTCTAACCAGCTTTGAGAGGTGGGAGCGCATGGACGGCATGAAGCAAGGGCGACCACGGAATAGGGTGTTGTTCCGCTCGATCCAAATGACATAGCAAAGCGCAGCGAAGGAGAAACGGGCAATGCGATCACAAAAAGAGGACCGCTTGTAGGACCGGCCAACCCAAATAATGGCATCCCGCCAAGGTCTGTTCCGCCAGGTAAGGCTGCAATTGGTGGCCCAAAAGCGGGCAAGAGAACTAGCAAAGGAACACCCGAAGAAAAGATGGTCGATGGAGTCGGGTGTACAACGGCAAAAAGCGCACGTCCCCTCGACAATCCGACGGTGAGAGAGTAAGTAAACTTGGGTAGGCAGCCTATTAAGGGAAATCAGCCACAACAGAAATGCATGTCTCGGCACAAGGCTGTTATTCCAGACAAAGGAACTCCAGGGGACTTTCGGTCCCTTCTTCCGGATGTGATCCCAAGCAGAAGCTATAGAAAACATACCCGTGTTGTTGCATTGCCAGACTAGAGTGTCCCGCCTACCAGCCACCAGCGGAGGGAAATCAACCAGCCAGGAATTTAGAACATTAATCACAACCGATGGAAGCCACGTACCAGCAAAGAAGTCACGAACAGAAGCTTCACGCGGGATACCAGAGGTATAGATATCCCGATCCGAAAAAAGGAGGTGCAAAGGGCCACGGGGATGCCAAAAGTCGAACCAGAAAGAAGAGGATGCGCCATCACCAATTCTCATCTTGAAGAGCAAACGAAACTCATTACGCAAGTCAAGGATCTTTTTCCAAGACCACGAGCAAATTGTCGGTTTGGGTGCAATCCAAAAACTCCTTCTCTTCAGGAAGTTGGAGTGAACCCATCTACACCAGAGGGACTCTTT
The DNA here is from genome assembly GCA_019149425.1 of Psidium friedrichsthalianum. NCBI lineage: Eukaryota > Viridiplantae > Streptophyta > Magnoliopsida > Myrtales > Myrtaceae > Psidium > Psidium friedrichsthalianum. Next base: position 16,849 of record JAGVVM010006348.1, read on the forward strand.
ATCCGTAAATAGTACCCAAATGTGCTTGAGCATCGATGCCCGATTGAAGTCACTAAGCCGGCGGATGCCAAGGCCACCTTCCTCCTTAGGGCGACACACGTCTTGCCACGAAACTTTAGCTCCACCAATACCTAAGTCCGGGCCCTTCCATAGAAATTGTCTAAGGATCTTTTCAATTTCCCATAAGACGGCCATAGGAAGAATAAATACGCTTGCCCAATAAACTTGTATAGCATAGAGTACAGATTTGATAAGTTGAAGACGGCCAGCAAAGGATAAAAATCGCTGGGACCAAGAACGGGCTCTAGCCGTGATTGTATTAACCAAGGAAGTGCAAAAAGATTTACTCAAACGAGTAGCAATAACGGGGACACCAAGATAACGAAACGGGATCGTACCTTCTTGAAAGCCAAAAAGGTCCAGGATAGCAAGCCGAGAAGGAGGGGTACCACCTGACAGAAAAATCTCGCTCTTGTTGGCATTAGGCTTGAGTCCAGACCAATCCGAGAATAAGTCCAGTCCGTTTTTGAGGAGAGTGGCCGAAGCCATGTTTGCCTCAGCAAGGAGAAGCACATCATCAGCAAAGAATAAGTGCGTCAAACGGGTAGGTTTACACCTCCAGTAGAATTTGAAACCAGGCTGCCGAGATTGGCCATTGAGGATACCGGTGAACACTTCCATTGCAAGGGTGAAGAGGTACGGAGACATGGGGTCGCCTTGGCGAATCCCCCGGCTACTAGGAAAGAAACCGTGAAGGTCCCCATTAATGGCAACCGAGAATCTTGGAGAGGAAACACACTCCATAATAAGGGAGACAAACTTCAATGGAAAACCGAAAGCTTGAAGGACATTCTTCAGAAAATCCCAGTCAATGGTATCATAAGCCTTTTGGAAGTCCACTTTGATGGCGCACTTGGGCGAGTATGGCTCATGATGAAAGCCGGCAAATAACTCCTGAGCAAGAAGGATGTTGTCTGCAATTCTCCTCCCTTTGACAAAGGCATTTTGGGCGGACTGATAATGGAAGGTAGTACCCTAGCAATCCTATTAGCCAGGATCTTGGTAATGCACTTGTATATCGTATTACAGCAGGCAATGGGCCGAAAATCAGACATAAATGAGGCATTTGGTACCTTCGGAACAAGGGTAAGGATCGTTGAGTTGGTTTCCTTGAGCAAATAACCCGATCGAAAGAAGTCCAGGATAGCCTGAGTAACCGAGGGACCTACAATGTCCCAAGCAGTAATGAAGAAATCAACGTTATAGCCATCAGGGCCCGGGGCCTTACCTTTTGCTAGGGAAAACATAGCATCCTTAATCTCCAAGCTTGTCACATCCCGGGAGAGAGACTGAGCTTGAGCGTCGTCCAGGACGTAAGGGAGGATAGACCGGATGTCCTCCATCGCCGGCCTAGAAGAGGGAGGGCCAGCAGCAAGTAGATTCTCAAAATGGGCAACAATATGTTGCTGGATGGCAGGAGGATCCGCAATCACTGAGCCGTCCTGGTCCACAACCGAGAGAATACGGTTTTGGAGATGCCTTTTGTTTACAAAATGGTGGAAGTAAGCCGTGTTGAGGTCCCCTTCCTTAAGCCACCTGATCCTGGATTTTTGTTTGAAGAAAGATTCCTCTTGGAGTCTTAGCTCAGAGAATGCCGAGAGCTTCAGCTTTTCAAGGTCCGCTTTCTCCTGGTTAAGAGGATCATTTGCAAGATCATCCTGGACCTGTTTAAGGGCTGTTCTAGCCTCTTCCGTGCGCTTAGAGATATCAGAGAAAGACTCTCTATTCAGTTGCTTGAGCCGGCATTTAAGCAATTTGAGCTTTTGACAAAGTACAAACATAGGAGATCCAATAAACCGAGAGTCCCACACCTGGGAAACAATGGCCAAGAACGAGGGGTGGGACATCCAAAAGTTGAAGAATTTAAATGGCTTTCGGGAACGCACCTGATTTGCAATCTTGATGACCATAGGTGAGTGATCCGAGACACCCTTGGCCAAGAAATTGGCCTCCGAGAAGGAGAAAACAGAGCTCCAACGATCGTTGATCAGAACCCTATCAATTTTCCTTAGTTTACGCATAGAACCAGAGGAGGTGGACCATGTAAAGCGATGGCCAATGTACCTCAAGTCGTCAAGACCAGCTTGGTCGAGGCATGTATTGAATTCATCGAAGGCGGGAATCCATATGTTGGAGCTTCCCATGCGGTCAGAATCATAGTGAATAGCATTGAAATCTCCGACCACAAGCCAGGGGTCAGCTGCAAAAAAGGTGCTGGCATGGATGAGGTCAGCCCAAAGACTTCTCCGAGAGACAAAAGTGTGATCACCATATACCACCGAGAAATAACAAGACTTAGACAAAGTGAGGAGCTGCAACTTGCAATGGATGACCTGCGAAGACATAGAGCATACAGTAAGGTCTACCACATTCGGGTTCCAACCAACCCAGATTCTATCTCGAGGGGAGTGAGAGCAATTAGAAGTCCAGCGCCAACCCAAAATGAGCTCAGCTGAGATCTTAGCAAAAAGGGAAGGGTTGACCTTCGTCTCAATGATGCCAATACAAGAAAGGTTATGGTTCTTCACAAAAGCTCGAATTTCAGCCTGTTTAATGGGGTGTACAAGACCCTTGATATTCCAGACTCCAAAAAACATAGCAGAACAAAAAGAGTTACCGCCTTTTGCCCCCAGCCCGTCGCCTTGACTTCGGGTTGGTTGTCTTCGCAGCATCCGTCACTGGACAGGGTACAGGTGGGGGTTCCTGCTCAGGGGTGTTGCCAATATGTACTGCGGATCTAAGCCTGGTACTTGGAGCAGCCGGAGATGGCTCAGGTTCACTTCCTACACTAGCTTCCTCACTGGTTTCAGGGACGACAGTGGACGATATTCCTTCCTCAGGATCACTACCCACATTACTAGCCTCTCCATCCTCACTTGCAGCATCAGATGGATCCGAGAGAGGCTGGGTTTCAGAATCAGATTCATGGCTTCTTCCCCCTTCGTTGGTCATAGGGGAAATCACAGCTGAGGGACTTCTTTGCCGGTTGGCAGCAAGGCCAGTAGCAGGGGAGGATCGTTTCTTCCTGACAATTTCCCAACCATCATCCTCTATGGGAACAGCAGCAGAAGCTGGAGATGTAGCTCTAGACGGGGAGACCACATGCAGGCCAGTGTCTACCTCAGCTGTGGGCGAAGTTGCTGCAGTTGGTGAAACTACAGGGGGGGCATCGGTGGCCAAAGGTACCACACGTCGGGCACGATTGTGGTTTCCATTCATATTCCACCTTAAAGGTGTATTTCTCCCCCTTCAACATAACATCAGCTGACTGATGAAGAGTCTGGGATGCCTTAACTTCAACACAAACTCTTGCAAAGGAGAATGTACGCATAGCCGCTGTTTGTGAGTCAACATACAAGGGCTTCCCAATAGCACTGGCCATCAAACTAATGCCTGAGGCAGACCATAAGGAGTAAGGAATGTCCCGCAATTTCACCCAAATGGGGAGGGCTTCATGCTGCCCTTTTTGAAGTTTAAGCAAAGGATGCCACTGCTGCAACACCATAGGAACCCGAAGGATAGAGATAGGGCCACCATCCAGCACTTTCCGACGGAAATCGGCATCCGGGATATGGAAAAAGAAGAATCCATTGTCATTTGCCTTGATATCAGCAAGATGAGATCCCCAGGCATACTTGACAGCAGTCTCGGTGAGCTTGAAAGGTATTCTCCGCCCCAAAAAATACCCCACAATGCATTCATGTAGCATCGGGTTGGCTTCATTAATGATCTCATCAGTGGCTATAACCATAGGTCTTCCGTCGACAATGGTCGGCGGGATGTAGGAGAGAGCATATCCTTTTTCAACCGACCTAGCGACATTAACCCAAGACCGCTGGGGTGCTTGGTCTGATTGTAGGCCAGAGGAAGTTGTAGCAGCACCCCTGCTTCTGCTGCGTCTACCACGACTACGGCTCCGCCTTGAACGGCGAGTGGTATTGTTAGTTTGGGCACCTGCAGAGGACGTCCCAACAACATTCAAGCCAGCTTGAATACCAGTATTAGCAGGGCCAGTCGGAGTTTTCCCTTTGCCCAGTTGTTGGACCACAGTTGACATACCAGGATCACGAGGAATGTCATTAACAGCACCAAAGCTCACGCTCAACAGAGTTTTCGATGCCCCTTTGTCAGCTTTTGAAGCTGATTTTGCCTTAGCAGGCTTGGGAAGGGCAGAGCCCCCACCCGCAACATGTTCCTCGGCCATCAAATCCCTTATGGCATTTCACCAATACGCCACAAACACCACCAGAGACAAGACACCAAGGCTCAAGAAACCAACGGGTGAGAAATCAGCAAACCCAGAACCAACCCCGAAGTAGATGGAAAAAATCGCAGACACCAGATCGTCAAAGCAGCAGAGGAGAGAGCACGGATCAGGAATCTAACCGTATAGAATTAGGAGGATGCCAGGCGACCCTAGCCTCCGAAAATCAGCCAGAATCGACGGTCGGATCCCTCAAACGCCGGCCAAAAACCAAACCCAAACCATCCAGAGTACTGTATCGAAAAGAGCTTCAGGCGAGAGAGTTCTCGAGTGGGGGCTACAGTACTCGCCAAAGCATTCTTCACATTTTTAATCATGCTAGGGTAGGAAAAAACCCGGTGGTGAGACCTGCGGCTGCCAATCAGAAAATAATTAGGCTTTTTTCAAAGCTTTCGTCAAAAACATTCTCGTCTTTTCTGGTAAAACATCTCCCTCTTTGCATTTTTTTGCGAATCGATAGAATGCCTATAAATAAAATCCATAAACGATATATGGTAACGGTAAAATGCATCTAGCTATCCCCCCCCCCATCATATTGGGAATAAAAGGGTTAGGAGAAGATGTGTTGTTCTATTCTATAAAAAA